>OVAN01012314.1:0-13865 GCA_900406275.1 Anastatica hierochuntica | reverse complement strand
ATCCGTTCTCGTTTTCACTTTGTATTCATTCACGTTAATTTATCTTACGAACCCTGTTGCTTGTTCACCATTAATTCATATCGCTTCACAATCTATTTCATATTTCATTATCTAACTTACTCATGATTTCTGTCTTATTGTCTTTGCAGTTTACTTTCGTATTTTTATCCAATACTCGGTAATTCGCTATCTTGATCTGTTGATCTTTGGCTACAGAATCTGTGAACCACATATCATTGACAGTGAGAATTCCGGTTCCCACAGTGTTTTATTAAAAGTCTATATAAATATGGTTTCGGGTTTATTCTTTATTTCTTTGTTATATAAGGATTAGAATTATTCTAATTCTTATTAGGATTTGGTGCATACAATTTTTATATATAGTCGAAGCATTGTAAACTGTGAGTAAAAGTGGTTCAATACGATTACAAAACTGTGATCATTCAGAGGAGTGAGCTCAATAAAGAAAGGCCCATACGATTACAAAAGATGAGATTATCAGCCCAAGTCCATTAAAAGTTTGTTAGAAGTTTATAACAGAAACAGAGGAGAATATTAGAAGAAACAGAACAACAACTTTATCTTCTTCTCTTCTTCTTAAGCGATTCTTTCTCTTGAAAAATTGCCATTGTTGTAATCTTGAAGATAACTTTGTAATCATCCTCTGATAGTGGAAGTTTCCAGACCTCGATCCTGAAGAGAGATGTACTCAGGTCTTTGGGGAACTCTATAATTCTTTGTGTTTCTTTCTCATCTGCTTACGATCAAAGTTCAAGAGATTAAGGGAGTTGCAAATCATTTGATCACGATAGACAAGTGAATCGTAATAGCAAGAGATTCTGTAAACACATGTAAGGATGGAGTCAATATAGATTCTTCAACAATTGGTATCGGAGCTGTAAGGTTCTGAGGAAGATCGGAGACTTAAGGGTGATTCAAAGCGGAAGGAGGAGAGAACTTACTGGTTCTTTCAGATATAAGCTTCATCTGTCAAAGAGGATTTCATCAGAAGCGTATTGAAGTAATCTTGATACTCTGTTCAGAAAGCATCTGAATCTTGAGTAGAGTTCTGGTTTGACTCACTATCAAGATTCTAGTGTTCTTCGGTTGGCTTAGTGTTGTTTGTCTCTGGAGTTGACCTACAGGTAACAATAAGAGGCATAAGGTGATTGAAAGATGGATCCAACACCAGGAAGATTTGAAATAGAGAAGTGTGACGGTAAAGGAGACTTTGGTCTCTGGAAGTTCAAGATGCGAGGACAATTAGAGATTCAGGGACTGTTATCAGTAATCACAGATGATCTAGAGATTACACCTGAGAAAGGGAAGGAAGGAGAAGCTGAGAAGAAGGTTGATCTCAAGAAAGCTGAAAAAGATCTTCGAGTAAGAAGCATGTTTAGCACATGTCTCAGTGATGTAATTCTGAGAAAGATCATGCATGAGAAAACAACTTTAGGAATGTGGAAGGCTTTAGAAAGAGATTATCAGATAAAATCTCTTCATAATAGAATCTATCTAAAGAAGAAATTATCTTGTTACAAAATGGATGAAGATAAATCCATTGAGGAAAATGTGGATATATTTCTGAAATTGATAGCTGACTTGGGTAGTTTGAAGGTAGAGGTTTCAGATGATAATCAGGCAATACAGATCTTGTCATGACTTCTAGTTGCTTATGAACCTCTTGTTCACACATTACAATATGGAACTGAAAAAGAAACACTCACATTGAGTGAAGTAGTATATGCAACCTACTTAAAGGAAGCATAACTAATCCAGAAAGGGATGTTGAACAAGTCTAAGCCTTCAGAAGGACTGTATGTTGATTCTAGAGGAAGACCAGAGAAAAGACAAAATCAAGGAAACAACAAACAGTGGAATGGAAATAAAGGAAAGAATAAAAATAGATCAAAGTCAAGATCTAAGGATCAAGGGAAGTCAGATAAATCATGCTGTGTGTGTGGAAGTGATTCACATTGGAAAAGAGATTGTCCAGAAAGAAAAAGGCAGGGTCAATCAAACAATAAGGCTCAAAACTCTGCTAATGTTGTTGTTAACTTGCCAGAACCAATCGCTTGAACAACAAGTTTGTTGGCATCTGAAGATGAATGGGTACTAGACTCTGGATGTACCTTTCATATGACTCCAAGAAAGGAACTACTGATAGACTTAGTTGAGTTTGAAGGTAATAAAGTTCTTATGGGAAACAATACCTACTGGTAAAAGGAATGGGAAATGTCACTATTGACAATGCTGATGGTTCAGTGGTTATTCTGAGCAAGGTAAGGTACATGCCTGAGTTAGGAAGAAATCTGATTTCCTATGGTCAGCTAGAGCAATCGGGATGCAAATATAAAGGTCAAGACTTCATGGTTCACTTTTATAGAGGGGACCAGAAAGTATTATCAGGAAAATATTAGAATGGTATGTACTATTTGTAGGGATCAATCAGAAATCCACAAGCAAGTGTTGCAAGAGTTGTAGCTGAAAAAACTAAGCTCTGGCACACAAGGCTTGCGCATATGAACCTAAAGTCCATGAAATTCTTAGCTAAAAAGGGTTACCTGAAGACTTAAGAGCTAGGAGAGCTCAGGTTTTGTGAGTTGTGTGCATTGGGAAAATCACACAAACAAAGTTTTCAGAAAGGAAAACACACAACAAGGGATATACTTGAATATGTGCATTCAGACTTATGGGGTGCTCCAAGTGTGACACCTAGTTTGTCAGGAGCAAAATATTTCATCACTTTCATTGATGATTTCTCCATAAAGGTCTGGATATACTTTCTGAAAACTAAGGATGAGGCTTATGGGAAATTTGTGGAATGGAAGACACTAGTTGAAAATCAGACAGGGAAGAAATTAATATGTTTGAGAACAGATAATGGACTAAAATATTGCAATCATCAGTTTGATAGTTATTGCAAAGGCTTAGGGATCAAGAGGCATAAGACTTGTCCATATACTCCACAACAAAATGGAGTATCTGAGAGGATGAATCGTACCATAATGGATAAAGTTAGGTGTATGTTGGTGGATACTGGTCTAGAAGGAGAATTTTGGACAGAAGCAGCCTTAACAGCTGTTTATGTCATTAACAGAACACCAACATCACCGATTGACTTTGGTATTCCAGAAGGCATTTGGACTGGACGAAAACCTCAATATGATCATCTAAGGTGTTTTGGGAGTCTGGCTTATGCACATACAATTCGTGACAAATTAAGTCCAAGGGCAACAAGAGGTATCTTCTTAGGTTATGCACAAGATGCTAAAGGCTACAGGGTTTGGCTTTTGGAGGAACAAAAGGTAATAATAACCAGAGATATAACCTTTGATGAGGAAAAGGTATATAAAGATCTTAAGACAGAAGCTGTGAAAGATGCTAATCAAGTAACTGAATGGGAAAGAAAAAGGGTGACCTTTAGTGGTAATCTGAAACAGATCTGTGGAGATTTAAATGAGTCTGAGGCTTGTACTAGTTTAAGAGGGGGCTTAGATATTCAGGATAACCAAGGACATGATACAAGCAGTGAGTCAGAATCAAGTTCTGAAGGGGAATCTGATACTGGACAGGATAGTGATACATATCAGGGTGGTGTATCCAGTGACTATATGTTGGCTAGGGATAGAGAGAGAAGAGCAATCACACCACCCTCTAGATTTGAGGATGCAGATTACACAGCCTATGCTCTAGCTAGCGAAGAATTAATATGCCTTGAAGAACCAAAGACCTATCAAGAAGCTATAAATAGTGAGGAAAGTGATTTGTGGGATTCTGCTATGGATGATGAGATGGACTCTTTGGAGAAGAATTACACATGGGATTTAACAGACAAACCTAAGGACCAGAAGGTCATAGGTTGCAAATGGGTTTACAGGCTTAAACCTGGAATTTCTGGAGTTGAACAACCAAGGTACAAAGCCAGATTGGTTGCAAAGGGTTTTGCACAAGTAGAGGGTGTAAATTACAATGAAATTTTTGCTCCAGTTGTAAAACATGTTTCAATTAGGTTGTTATTATCAGCTGTAGTGAAAGAAGATCTAGAATTGGAGCAATTAGATGTGAAAACAGCTTTTCCACATGGGGTACTTAGAACATTTATATGCATCAACCAGAGGGGTATGTTCAAAAGGGGTTTGAAGACAAGGTGTGCTTATTAAGAAAATCTCTCTACGGTTTGAAGCAATCACCTAGGGAGTGGAATCACAGATTTAATGCTTTCATGTTAAAGCAAAACTACAGAAGGAGTGAATATGACCCATGTGTCTACTTGAAAGGATCAGATCTAAGAGATATGGTCTATCTTCTGCTATATGTTGATGACATGCTCATTGCTGCCAAGAGCATGTCAGTAGTCAAGAAATTAAAGGAAACTCTGAGTACAGAGTTTAAAAATGAAGGACTTAGGTCCAGCCAGAAAGATACTTGGTATGGACATATATAGAGATAGAGAGAAAGGTATTCTCATTCTATCTCAATAAGATTATCTTTTCAAGGTTCTCAAGACTTTTGGTATGACTGAATGTAGATCAGTCACTACTTCTATGGGGCCTCAGTTTAAACTACAGATTCTAAGTGAAGTACAGGCAGAGGAGATGAGAAACATATCTTATTTGAGTGTTGTGGGTAGCCTCATGTATGATATGGTCGGCTCTAGGCCAGACCTAGCATATGCGGTAGGACTGGTGTGTAGATTCATGGCTTCACCTGGAAAGGATCACTGGTTAGCACTAAAGTGGATATTAAAGTATGTAAAAGGAGCAATAAACTTGAACTTAACTTTTACAAAGGAAGCAGACTTTTATATCAGAGGATACAGTGACTTCGACTTTGCCTCTTATCTGGATAGGAGAAGCTCCATTACAGGGTACATATTCACAGGTGGTGGAAATGCAGTAAGTTGGAGGTCAGCACTTCAGAGTGTAGTAGCTCTTTCCACAACAGAGGCGGAATATATGACATTATCTGAGAGTGTAAAAGAGGCTCTGAGGTTAAAGGGTATATGTGAAGAAATGGGTTTTAAGCAAGGAGCAGTGGAAATGAATTGTGACTCTCAGAGTACACTACACTTAGCTAAGAACTACATGTACTCAGGCAGGACAAAACATATTGCCGTAAAATTCAATTTTATCAGAGATGTCATTGCTCAAGGGGATGTAAAGGTGCAGAAGATAAACACAACGAAGAATCCAGTTGATATGTTAACTAAACCATTACCTGGTGAGAAGTTTTACAGGTGCTTGGAGAAGATTAAGGTCATCGAAGCTTGATAAGCTCGATGAACAGTCGTCTCAGGAACTGGTGAAGATGATTGCAGGAAGGGGTTTGTCTTCGAGGTCTCCGGTGATGATAGCTCTAGGAGAAGAGCTGGGAAATAGAAGACATGTCCGTTTCCGGTGATCAGGATACGGAGGATTCTAGGATTGAGGAGGAGTTGTCGCATGTTGTGGCAGCTCAAGGGTTTGAAGACATAGAACCAAGGAGGAGTTTGTGAGTAAAAGTGGTTCAATGTCTTGGATCTTTCAAAGGAGTGAGCTCAATAAAGAAAGGCCCATACGATTAGAAAAGATGAGATTAACATCCCAAGTCCATTAAGGATTTGTTAGAAGTTTATAACAAAAACAAAGGAGAATATTAGAAGAAACAGAACAACAACTTTATCTTCTTCTCTTCTTCTTAAGCGATTCTTTCTCTTGAAAAATCGCCATTGTTGTAATCTTGAAGATAGCTTTGTAATCATCCTCTGATAGTGGAAGTTTCCAGGCCTCGATCCTGAAGAGAGATGTACTCAGGTCATTGGAGAACTCTATAATTCTTTGTGTTTCTTTCTCATCTGCTTACGATCAAAGTTCAAGAGATTAAGTGAGTTGCAAATCATTTGATCACGATAGACAAGTGAATCGTAATAGCAAGAGATTCTGTAAACACATGTAAGGATGGAATCAATATAGATTCTTCAACATAAACACACTACTATTTGAATTCATAAAACAAAAGCTCAGTCTTCAGTCTCTTTCCTCGGCTAAAACTAAATGTTCTCCATGATCCAATATGTGATTCGTTTCAGAATTTTAAATTAAACAATCGAGTCCACTCCCTATTGATTACTACATCAGTTGATATCAGAGACAATATATTTGATTTTCTCGATCAAGCCACGTTCCCCATATCGTTTCTAGCAGCTTTTCTTCTCACCAATGGCTCATCATAAGCAACCCACCCATGAACAACATACTGACCTCTGGTAGACATTAGAAACCTTTAGTGTCAGACTTCACGATGCTCTACTTAACGTCGTTGAGATAGCTTTGAAAATTGTGCTTAATAATTAACAAAGAATCTTCATTTCGGTTGCAGAAAACAATACCGACAACAAGATCACAATTTCAATAATCACCTTTCTTCGAAAATCTATTTGTCGACGTATCTCACAAAGACCATGGTTATAATCAAAGATCACTACAAGAAAATAGACAATTAGCGAATTTTAAGTGTGTGAAATACCGTCATTGTAAATTACAAACCACTTTACATCAAACTTGCAATAATTTTTCAACTCGTCGTAAACTATCATCGCAATAAAAATGTTAATTGATGACGAATTAACAACTAACATTTAATATACATTAAAATAATCATTGTAAGCTTCTTGCAATTTAGCAAAAAATATAGGATCATAATAGAAAAAACTTACGAGAGATATGCATTATGTTAAAAAACAATTGATTTCTCTTTAACTTTTGAGATACAATAACGGAATTGTTGTGATCTCCTTGCAATTTAACAAAGAAGTCACGAAGAATCATATTTTGTAATAATTTTATAATGAATATATATTTTATGAACGATTTACATCGAAACATTGTAAAGTTGATGGTAATTTACGAGTAATATACAATGTCTTTAAAACTTTAAACCCGAAACAGTATATCATAACTTTACACATTAAGAATAAGTTATATGTTTCAAATGTGAGGCATGTTTAGCAATATAGTTTATTAATTACATTATCTTTGATGAAAGATTCTTGTATGTTTAATATTACATATAAAAATGATTTCATGACGATTCGCCAGGACTTTGTCACCATTTTTTCAACTTGCGACCATATTGCAACGAAAGTTCCAGCTCATTGTAAAAGTGTTGCTAACAAAATCCACAAACCCTAAAACTAGGCGTGTCAATATAGGTAAACTAAACTAATTTATATCCAAAATAATTGAAAGGTAAATAGATCATGGGTTAATCAAATTCAATTAGTAAATGGATTGGATGAAGGGAGGATTAGACAAATGAGACACTTTCAACTTGGAATTGTCCAAATAGGACTTTCGGTAATTTTGGTCATTTTTGACATGTCTTACCCTTACGTAATGAAAAAATAGTAATTTAAATTTTAAAAATTTTAAAAAAATATGGAAAGTAAGACTACTTATGTATTTTTTCATAAAAATAAATAGGTGAATCATATTTTATTTAATATATTAGCTGAACACATAATACTCATTCTGACCATCTACTTAGTTTAGAAATTGTATACTAAGTATTATACAATGATCTACCTTTTGTATATAACGTAAACTAAAGTTTCTTATATATTCTAATTTCGGTAGAATACGTTTGATGGTATTCTAGCCATATGTCTTTCGTTTACCAAAAGTTACAATATATATTCTACTGATGAATATTTGGTCTACCTTATAGGTTAATACATATTCTTGCTTTTACCAAATGTGACGCGTTATGCATATTAGATTTTCTACCCACTAAGAACTGTTCTACCCTATTTAGAAAACATATTCTACCTAGATCACGAAAAAAAGGAAATTTCCATATTTTCATTTTTCTATTTCATCATTTACTTTCCTAAATCTATGTTTAATATACCTAAATCTAAAATAATATCTTCTCTAACAAAATTTCTTCAATTTTATCGTCTCTCCCACGATATTGCAATAAGCTTAAGAGGAAAGAGAGAGACAAATAAGAGACCATTGTTGGCAAGAAAAGGGGACAATACCCATAATATTAGTTCAGCGATATAAAGATGCTCGATAGAAAGTCTTTAAATTTTGTTGTCATAATAAGCTTTACCAACCTTAAACTCTACGGTTAATCAGATGATAAAATGAAACCGGAGCTCGATTTCTTTCTCAAAACTCTAATGGATTTTCTTGCTCAAAACATTTTCATAAGAATCAAATTTTAGATTCCAAATCCTAACAAGCAATTACAGAAACAAAAAAACAAACAAGAAACAATGTCGTAGTGTGTGGTCGTCTAATGAGGAGCATTAAGGAGAAATCTCGTCTCATAAAGACCACTGACTTGATCAGCAACAGCCCACATTATGGCTTGCCACGGCGGAATCCTCATTAGCCTCGGCAACAACCCTCTCCATAAAGCCACTAGTCCTTCCTCGGTATAGATCGTCCGAATGACATGAACCATCCCTTTGTATTTCGCCCCACCTTCACCGTCTCTGCTTTGAGCCATCAACCTCGTTTTCACCACGTCGAAAGGTCCTGTGCAAAACAGACTTGTTGTTCCAGCTAAGAACCTTAAGATCATAGACTGCCACGACTGCAACACTTTACCGTCTCCTTCGTGTTTGTTCCACAAGAGCACATCAAAGGCGTTTTTCGCTGTGAACATTACCGCTTGGTTTGTACCATTACGCATAACAGTCGGCGATGCACCTGACCATAATCCCTATATGTCTTCTTCTCTCATGATGGTTCGTGCACAATTTATTGGTCCTTTGTACTTAAAAAGTTCAGGACTTAGTCCTTTCTGTTGATGTAGTCTAATCTTCACCACCTGCAGATTTCTAAAGAAAGCAACAAACAATAACAGAAAATCAAACCTCATCTCTATAACCACACAACCACAAGATTTTTAATGATTGTCACAAATAGTGTTCTTCAGATCTAAGATTTAACATTTCCCAAAATCAAACAGATAAAAACACTAAATTATTGATGAGAAGATAATGAATCTGGAGCGAGAATCAGGCATGAATCATTTAGAATTTTAATATACCAAATCTGTGAAACTAACTATTTACTATTAAACAATTGTTTGATTCGATTCAGAATTAAAGCGAAAAGGCAAGAAATTAGAAATGGGAGCAAAACCTCAAAGGGAGTAACAATGGCGAGAGCTTCGAGAACACCAGCACCAAATCCGGAGAGAAGACGGCCATAGTTACTGACTTTTCCGGTCTCTGAATCTTTGAAGGCGGTTTAAAACATGGCGTTGGATCCCATTCGAAGAGTGTATTTGAGCGTTAGGTGAGTCGTGAACGGCGTTAATGCCTTCCATAGAGCGCAAACTCCTTCTGGAAACCCAGGCATGTGATCAAAATGATAGAAACATCTAATCTAACTTAATTAAAAGGGATTAATAGTGCCTTTAGAAACTGTCCACGTCAGCTTTCTCTTGAAGTCCCTAAAGTTGACACGTGGCCATAGTCACTCTTCGAAATTAAAGTATTCTCAGTAAGAAATGTCTTTCACAATATGGGCCAAAAAACATTGACTCTACATTTTCGGCCCAAATCTCAGTTGACCTCCAAACTCCAAATGATCTAAACACATCCAACCCTAACGACATATGCTTTTATCTTCCCCTTTGACTTTCCTCAACAGTCGTTCCCGAATCCACCAAAGAAATCACTCTAAAGCAAAAGGCAGCCATTGAATTCCACCCTTTCATCTCCCCCATGGATCACTCCCACTCCTCCTTGGGTTATTACGCTCCAATTAATAGCAAGAGACGGCTCAGATGCCTCTCCCATCTCGACTTCTGCTGCTCTTTCCCCGAGTTATAAAGCCACCGCTCCTCCTAAGCCATCGTTCCAACCAGAAAATGATGAGTGCGGAAACAACCCAGAAACCACCATTTAAGATTTTATTATACTACAGGAGACGCGTAGGGGTTAATTCTAGCTTTTTTTAGGTATTCACATCGGCTTATTCTAAAGCTTTAGAAGAAAGCCACGTCAGCCTCTCTATGCCTCTCTCGCCTAAACCTCTTCATCTTCCTCAGTCGCATAAACCTCTTCATCCCCATTACAACCTAAATTAAACCACACGAGACCCCACTTCTACGCCTAAACGGCTAAAATCTAACAACCCCCAATATATTCTTACCTATCGAATAATAAACGGCGACAACCCTAAGAAAAAAAGTGGTGAGATCAAGATCGATGAGGGGATTAGAAGAGGAAACAATTGATGTGACTTGATATCAGGATTGAAACTGCCGGTTTCTTAGCTCCGACGTCGGAAAGTGTGGATGGGACGCTGAAAGGGAAAAGTAGAGATGGAAGGTAATGGTTATTATTCTGTTTATTGTAAGACAGGCAGAAGAGAAGCTATGGAGAATCATTTTCCTGCCATCATCTTTAGGGAGATCACAAGGTAACTTTAAGTTCTCTTATTAAAGTTTTACAATTTTTGGTTACAGTTGAGTCATATTCGATATTTGATTTGACTAGAAGCAGTAACATCTAAAATTAAGGTTCTTCATGAGAAATCTATATTGTGTGGGTAAACCATCGAGAATCGAAACGTTCTTAACAGTTGTGTTATGTGTTTGATGATGAATCTCGATGAATTACGACATTAAACGTTGATTGTTTTTATGAAATCTTCAGCCCATATTCTGAGTCAAAGCACTGCGTTTGCGAATTCCTTAGTAGAGTCTTTTTTCCAAATTATGTTTTTGAGCTTTTGTTATCAGACTGTGCAATGAAGCGGGTTGCTTTTTATTTGTCCGGAACTCCATATTGTTGATTCCTTCAAAGAACTACCCTCATGGACCATCGTTGATTGTCTGGTTCATGTCATTAATTGGTTGGTCTCAACCCGATATTTGAATTCCATATGTTGATAGAAGAATGTTGGCTAGAGAAACCTGCAAAGTGACCGACTTTCAGCGAGATCATTTGATGGTGCGAGTCCATACTTCACCACATGGGTCACAAGCGACAATGGAAGGTATCTTTCTCCTTCCTTTCTCCCTCTTTCTAGAAAACATCTGATATTTATTTCTCTGATATGTTTCTTATTCTATGTGTTTTGTCTCTTTCTTTTTGAGATGAGGTCGTTCTTTTTTGACTTGGAGAATTTTTGGATGCGATTCTTCATGTGGTAGGCAAGTTATAAATGTTTAGTTTGGGAATATAAAAACTAAAGTATATTTTGTAATGATAGATTGATATATTTGCAGGGAAGATATGTTGATACGTTTCACACTGTTTGGAAAATTCAGGGATCTTAAGTTGTGCGAAGATTCGGAGATGTACGAGCTAGAGACGAATATAGTAAGAATCATTCCACACCACAAGCTCTTGATATATTGTGAAGATTAATTCCTTTAGTATACAAGAAGAAGTTATGATCAAGGGACATATTTTTTAAATAGAAAAAATGAGATTTTATCTTTGTTTTCCAGAAAAATGTTTATTAAATATACATCCAAAACATTCTAACCAAATTTTTCATTTTAGTTTGCCTCCCCCATTCTCAGTAATGTATGTTGAGGCATATGACAAATTGCATTTTAAAAGCTCAGAAATTGTCTTATCTCTCCCTCTCCCTCTCCCTCTCCCTCTCTCTATCTCTATCTATCTATATATATATATATATATTTAGTTTCTTGGTAAGCCATGAAATTAGAGAGTTATGATTTTGGTTATGCAGGTCTTACGCACTTCCGAAATGTGGTTAACAACCTACATCAAGAAACTAGAGCAGCAGAAACAAAGACAACTACTGAACGGTGTAAAGCTTATTCGGATATCATTTTGTTGTTGTCGTGTTCGTTAAGTTGGCGCCATACTATGTTAACTATTCCCCATACAAACATTGAATCACTGTGGTTTTCATTTGTGTAGGAGGAAGAGGAGGCTGATTAAGTGGATGATGGAGTCGTTGGTGAAACCAACTTAAACCAAGATAGTTAAGAATATGACATGTATCAATATAATGAAATAAATGTACTTAAACTTTCCTTTCAAATTTAAAGATCTTAAAAAGACACAATATTGTGATAAAAAGACACAATATTAAAAGAGAAAAAATTGTTGGTATTTTAAAGCGTTTCATTTTAAAAAAAAATTTAGTATTTTTTCTTATTAAAAATGATAAATATAAAATTTCAAATTAAAAAATAAATGAGCCATGCAATTTAGTTACCAATTTTTAGATAAAATAATTAACTTAAGAAGAAAATAAAGTCCTGAATCCCAATTTTGTTTTTTCCTTTGATGTTTGCTTATTTGAGAAATTTATAGGCACACAAAAATAAACTGTCTAATCAAATGTTATGAAAAATAGATTGTCTAATTATACGTTATAATAATTTCCGCCTATTTGCAATATATATATCCGTTTCGAATTTTTTTTTTTGTCATCATAGCCTAGTGGCAAATAGTTCCTCTCACTAGAGGCAGGTGCAGGGTTCGAACTCTGGTTTCGTGAGATGGATGCAGAGGTGGTGCAACCACTGGCCAACTTGCTCCTCTCCCGTTTCAAAAAATTTAAAATATGTTAAATAGAAAAAAATTACTTTTTTCGTGTATTTACAATTTCGTTTCGCTATATATAAACATAGAGAGCCATTTGAAATTTAGAGAAGTAAAGGGACAAAAATGACAAAATTACAATTAAAATTTATTTAATTTTTAAATGAAAAAATACAAATAGCTATATTCTTAATCAATCAACCCCAACCTATTATTCCACAAAATTACTTTAAATTTTATTATGATAACAACCAAATAAAAAATGTATTAAAAAAATTTAGTCAGAACAATGATATAATTTACAAAATTATGTCTTTGTTTATAATTGATAATTTAAATGAAATTAATTTTATAGTAGATACAATAGAGTTATCAATTCTAAATTAGTAATTTGAATTATAAACACTATCAAAAATTCTAAGTTATTGTGATATGATGCTAACTATTGACATAAAGTTTTAGACATACAATAATTGCGTTAACCCCGTTATTCCAAATTTCCAAACAATAGTAAAAGAGAATGTATCGTAATTTAACAATAAAATTAACTTAACATTAAATTACAAAAGTTCCTGAATTGTAACAAAAATAATTCAGCTACAATGATGTTTGCTCATCTTTTTAACATTTAATTACAACAAATTCTCTCATTATTTTAAATTTGTTTATTTAATAATACTATATTTATAAATGATATATGGAAATAAGAGAGTCGGATTTTTTAGTTATCTAAATATATAGATAGTCGTTCATTTTAATCTTATTAAATTCTTTAATATTTTGTTTATCAGTTTTCTCACTTCTATACTACATATTAGATAACAGTAGGAACCATTTCGAAAAAATAGCGGTTGCTTCATTCTCATTGAACGACTCATCGGAAGGGACTGAGCAACAATTCGCAGAGCATGCTATATTAACTCCGAGAAATAAAACTGTTGACGAGATCAACGACTACATGCTCAGTCAAGTTCACGACGGACTCAAAGAATTTCTAAGCGCCGACACCTACGAAAAAGCCGAAACAGTTGACAAAGATTATGGTGCAATGTACCCTACGGAATATCTGAACTCCCTAGAGTTTCCTGGACTACGAAAACATAAGCTCAAGCTCAAAATAGGCACGCCGATTATGCTTCTACGAAACATCAACTAAAGAGTAGGATTATGTAACAGCACGAGGCTAACTATCACATAACTGGGCGAGAGGGTTATCGAGGGGCAGATAATCACTGGAACAAACGTCGGGCAAAAGATCCTAATACCACGGATTAGTCTATCCCCGAGTAAAACAAATCACCCGTTCACACTCCGCAGGCGCCAATTCCCA
>OVAN01012313.1:0-13865 GCA_900406275.1 Anastatica hierochuntica | reverse complement strand
GCTGTATGGGTGTTTTAGAGTTTAAAAATGTCATTAGTATGCTATTTCGAACCAGATTTTTGTTCTAAAAAAAAACAAAAATTGTTTACTATTTTTATATATCTGGTTTAGAAATTAGCATTAGCATATTATTATGTTGATTATTTTCACCCTGAAGATTGCATATATCTGGTTTATTTTCTGATTGGTGGTTTGTACTTGGGTAGTTAGGGGATGTGGATATCAATATACTCTTTCTATCCTGCGATTTTGCATATTGTCTTGCATTTCTGATGCAGTTTTGGTACCCCAAACACTCTGAGCCTCACCACTAAAGAGCCTTGAATGCCTAGCNACTAAAAAGCCTTAAATGTCTAGCCTGATTCCTAGACTATAAGTTCTTTGGTGAAAAGTTTCACGCCCTGTTTAATTGAATGTAGAGAGTTGTTAACGTGGAAGCTGAGTTTGCAGGTTCAGATTTTATAGTATGGATGGGCTTGGGAGGTTATGCAGCGATTCTTGGAGAGAATGTTTTAACTGTTTTGAGTCTTTATGGTTAGCGAAAGTAGCGTAGAGTAAGGTTTTCTTAAAGCATGCAGTCCATTCGGTTTTTGAGTTTCTTTTCCCGCATGCTTAGTCTTCATTTCCTTTACTTGAGGACAAGAAAAGATTCAAGTCTGGGGGATTTGATGTGTCAGACAGACAGACGCCAGAAAATTTGATAGCTCAGGTTTTCACACGAGATAACACTGCAAGCATACAGATGTACGTTGTAGTGGTTCGGGATCAAATCCACAGAGACCAAAGAGTAGCACGAAGAATCAAGATCAAACAGCGGGCTAAGGCTAAAAAGATGTCTTTTAGAATGATTCAAAAATCGAAATTAAAGAGAGCAAATAAACGCAGCAAGCAAACAAGGTTGTAAACAATTCAGNTTGACTTAAACTACAAATTAGGGAAGAGGTTAAGAACCGTCTTGAACTCAAATTCTAATCTAGAACTGATCTACTTCCGTATCATCAGCACCCTATGCATTAGAAACCTCGAGACTAACTTCTGTTGACCCTCGATTTGTAGTCATGCATTACTAATAGATTTGATAGGTTCACAATTCACTTAAACATCAACTTCCGTTGGCTTAAGAAGAATTGCTCATCTATAATTCTTTCAGGCATTTAAACATTCACCTTCCAGCAGTTAAACAACCTAAGATCAGAATTAAATGATCAATTTAGTTTCATGCATTACGATTAACCATAGATGAAGATCCATTAGATAATATCCCTAAACATGCAATCCTATATCAACAAATCATGAATCCCCTCTGTGAGAACCATAAACCCAACGATTAAACTACTCACTGATGTTCAGAGAATCAACATAAGTCAATTTCAAGAGAGACATCGTTGAATTAATCAATAAACAAAGAATAAGGTTCAAAATTCTTCTCAGATTCGAAGTACGGAAGATGATTCTTCTCCTTAAGTTAGAAACTCTCTCAAAGCTCTCTCAAAGTCAGAAATTACATAATGAAAAGAGAAACTTGAGTTTAGGCCTTTTAGGTGAAATCCGGTCTGAAATAAGTTCGGTCTGGTTCTTCGTAAAATCGGTCCGAAAATCGGGACAGAGATCGATCGATCCATGTCTCTGGATCGACCGATCTGCGTCCAAAAATCTGGGTATTTTCCAGCTTTGCACGAATACTTCCTTCGAGGCTCGAAATCCATCCAAAATGCTTCCTTTTCGCACATTCAAGCTCGAATCCTGTAAAAACAACAAAGAACACGAAACCGCGCCAAAACAATCCGAATACATACTAAAAACCATAGATCTCGAATGAAAACCGTACTAAAAACATACTAAAATACTGAGACATCACCATATCATCGACAATGCACTTTTACCTCAATGAGAACAAATTCAAATCACCGTATTGTGAAGATGAATCGTCTTTTAAACCACATAGTTACGAAGACATGATTCATCCGGGAGTAAAATTGGGACAAAACGGGGAAACTTTTGATAACCTTAGACTATGATCGCTGCTTGATTGGATTGAGATACAAAGATTCATCGTCACCTCACCGAAGTGTATGTCCCAGTTCTGTTCCCTATTCACCAGAGAATCAATGTCTCGAACCTTATTATTTGAAGACAAGGCCTACGATTCCAATCAGAGAGCAATCCCATCTAAACAGAATCTTCTAATCCAATACTATGTACAAGAACTCCGCCCGGATCCGAGTGAAATACGTGGATCTCTTGTACCAACACCAGGGTGCATTACTTCCGATCAAATACAATACCTTGATGGAAGCGTATGCCTTGTTTCTTGAGAAGCTGGAATGAGCAGTAGCCTTGTCTACGAAGAGCAAAGACACGATCACCGGAATGCCGGAAGACGGGTTAAGATGACAGCAACAACTTCGTAGCTCAAAAATTACCTGCATCTAAACAGAGTAAGCAAAAGACCACTCAATCAGCCCCAACGAAAAGCTCGACGGTCCTATGCGAAGAGAGCCATCACAGGTCACGAGCTTGACAGAGTTGAGACCATATTCAGGCTCTCGGGGTAACCTTCCTCTAGCCTACAACCGCCATCATCTTACGAATCAGGTAGAGCCACCAAATTGAAAAATGCCCTAACCCTATCAAACACCCTAAAATCCGACCTCCAGAGCCTGCCTTCCTTCAAATGCATCTCGCCATTGCTCCAAAGAAGAGCCATAGACTCGAGATCTGCAAAACTTTCTAGATCTGAAGCTCCACCCAAGCAGAGACGTTGACATATCAATGGGAGAAGAGAGACGACATCAGTGGCAAAGAGAAAAGGAGGGAATTAGAAAGAGAGATATGTCGTCGCGGTGGATGCCGGAGAACACAATGGCTAAGCTGGTTAGGTTTTCTCTCGACGGCGCTTGGCTGATCAACACCTTATTGACCTTATTTAGTAACAGTTTGTAGTTAAGAAGCTGAAAAGCAATATAGACATGACAAAATTCTTTTATTTTTAATATAAAAATGTATATGTTTTATGAAATATTTATTAATGAAACTTCAACTTTATATCATCGCAAACTTTGATAAGGAGCAACAAAGGTTTTTCCTTTTTTGCCACTGCGGTGTAGCTGTGTGCTCGTCGATGAAAAACTCTTTCCCCTTTCTCCCTTATCTTCCTTTTTATCCACATGCGCTACCAAATCAGTACACTCAAGAAAAAGAAAAACCAAAGAACATCGTCCCTCTCCAGTTGAAGCACTCGAGATTCACTTCACTTATGATAGGAATTTGCTGCTGGAAAGAGCAGGCATGCCTTCAAAGCATCTTGTCTACCATAGGAACTACTATACCTCTTGTCCTCCGGCTAACATGACTCGCACTTCAGAGCAATTATTAAAGTTGCCTCCCATTGTTGAAGATCACATATTTTAGCCCCTCCTCAAGTGCTAGGCTAGATCAGTCGCACCCGGTGTTGGAAAAGACCACTCCGGTTGATTTCGCCTACTCTCTTGCTGTGAAACTTTTGAGTATTCTAGCAAATGTCGGAAATTCAGTGGCGCTGCAATTAGGCACTATTTCTGACAAAAAATCTCCTCAGTCAGTCCCCTTAGCTCCTGAATCAGTTGTCGCTACTATCGTAGGTGAACTTATATAGAAGAAATGGACTTTCTCTTCTCAAACGCCACTAAGATAGAGAAGAATGGAACTTCATCTAAACATATCTCGGGTGTTCCCTTTGCTCTCATTCCAGATGAAAATGTAGTAGCTAAAATTGAGTTTTAAGATTATGTTTTTGCTCATTTCATGGCTACCCTCCAGACATCGGTAGAGTTTGGGTAATTAACGCAATTTGGGCAAGGTGTGGGCCAAGGACCTTCATCCACAGAATTGGACCAGGATCTTACCTATTGCGTATGTCGTCTCTGAGAGCAAGGAAGGAAATCATGAGTATCAACCTTTGGAATATTGCAGAACATCGAATGTCTATGGCCCCATGATCTCCAAAATTCATGTCGGAAAAGAATCATCTGACCAAAGCTCAAGTGCCAGTGGAATTCATATGCATCACTTACTTTTTCTTCAATGGTGAGGATGCATGATAATAACATCGGTAGATAGGCTAGTTGTGATAGCTCCAGAAACACGCAAAAGAGAATCATTTGAGGTTGCTAAGCTAGTAACTGAGGTAAACTTGCTTTAAGAGCTTCCTACAAGGATCATTTCATGACTCTAAAATGAACAAGAGTTTGAATTATTAATCACTTACCCGTCGATCCCTCTAAAATGTAGCGATTGTTAAGAATTTGCGCATCTGAGCTCCCATTGTCAAAGAAAACCTCCTCCTAAAATATTAACCTTTAAATCTCATTTGCACATGCTTTTAATGTGGTATATCATAGAGATGCACTTTGTGAGTTAAGATTGCTAAGTTGATCTACACCATTGGCACACCACCTATGGGCAGTAGTTGGAGATTTCAACCAGTTGATATGAATTGAATGGAAGAGTTCAACCTTGGTTTTCAAGTTGAAAATCTTTTTGAAGCTCCTACTAATGGACTCACCTTATCTTGGTTGAATAATCAAGACTCTAACCCGATTTCCAAGAATAGAGCATGCTCTCATAAATTAAGAATGGGCCTTTATTCCAAGACATATTCGCAGAACTCTTGGAACCACAACAATCATATCATACTCCCACTTTGTTAGAAATGCTATCGATGTGCCAAAGATTGATCAATCCATTTAAGTTCTTATGTCATGTCACAAATCATCGACAATATGCAAAGAAAGTAAACCCTTCGTGGGATCCTACCTCCAATTGTTGGCTTGGATCAGTTCAAGCTTATTAGGTCTCTCAAGTTATCAAAACTAGCTTTACGAAACTTGAATAAAACCCACTTCAGTGATAACTCCAAGAGAGTTAAGGAACATGCTGAAATTTTTTCAGATCTGCAAAAGATTTTTTTCACTTCAAAGAGCCACAAGATCGCAATGTAGGAACATCGGGAAAGAGAGAAGTGGTATACTCTGCTAAGGGTTGTGGAAATTTTCTTTAAGAAGAGGTCCATGGTGAAGTGGTCACAACTTGGGGACCGAAATACTCCTTATTCTACAAAACAGTAACACAGAGACTAAGTCAAAATCATATATATTTTCTTATGGATGTTGATGGCAGAAGGATCGCCACAATGGAAGAAATTAAAGCTCACGCTGTGACATATTTTCAATATATGTTAGGAAAGCAGAACACATCTTTGATTCCATGTTCCTTATAATATCTCCAAAACTTACTGCCCTTCAAGTGCACAGAATCTCAGGCTGTGGGATTGGAGAAGAGTATCTCAGAGGAGGAAATTGTGAAGCTGTCTTTGTTATGCCAACCGAAAAAAGCCAGGGCCATATGGAAACTCACTTGAGTTCTTTAAGGCATTATGGAAACAGTGGAACAATGTGTGATAGCTTCTGCAAAAGAGTTCTTCACTTAGGGAAGACTCTTAAAAGACTTTAATAACACAATTCTTACTATGATTCTAAAAGCTCAGAAGCAAGCATGATGCAAGATTTTAGGCCAGTAAGTTGTTGCAACTTCATCTACAAAATTATTTCTAAGACCATAGCTAATAAAGTGAAGCATGTTATTTCTTATACATCTTGAGGAACCAAACAACTTTCCCAAAGGGTCGTAAAGCTAGAGACGGAATTTGTGGGTAATATATATAATGTTTATGTAACAAATTAGTAACTCTTTGTTACAATGTTGCTTCATAATAATCTTGTGTCAAATTTTGATACGATCATATTTCTACGTAAATGATAACTAATGCAATTATTTTATTTGTCATTAATTTGTATCAAATTGTCGTAAATGTTTGCTACAAAATGTTATTGTCACAAATTTTGTAACTATATTAAATGTTTTTTGTAGTGTGTGTGAATGGTTGTAAATGAAGGTTGAGAGCTACCACAATGCGTGCAAATTCAGAAACTTTTTGGTGATGAAATTAAACGAGATGCATGTGTTCCGCCGCCGATAGGTTTTCTCATCTACAAATATTGCTAGAAGTTTTTCGGAGCATGTTGGATTAATGGTTGATGAAATCATGGTAAACATAATAAAACATTTGTGAAGGTAATTTTTGACACTGTTTGGTATATGTTATAGCTTAAATGTCGTTGATATATGCCCAACAATCGATTGGAGGAACACATGAAGAAGTATATGACCAATTACCTTCATATTTGCATATGATTCAGAAATTCAATCCAGATACAGTTACCTGTCTTGAAACTAGGTAGATTCAAGTATCTCTTCTTAGTATTCAGAACCTCGATAGCAGGATTTCAGTTTCTAAGAAGAGTGTTGTTATAGACAAGTCACATCTAACCGGGAAGTACGACGATATTTTGTTAGTGACAACCGCGCAATATGAAAATTTTAGAATTTATCCTTGGCTTTTTGAATTGTAGATTCTGAAAATGATTTATCGTAGGAGCGGTTTTTCAAAAAGCTACGCAATTGTATTTCAGATGAATATTCTCTAACGATTGTGTCGGACCGGGATAAGTCAATTGTGAATGCATGTGCTTACATTTTCCCCAACATAAAAAGATGAATTTATTATTATCATATGCAAAATAATATAATAGCATAGTTCAAGGGTCAAAATTGATACATGAGCGATATTCAGAAATAAAATGGTAAGCTTGCAGCTTACCTAAAGAAAGCAGATATGCGGTCTCCTATTTACTTCCAAGGTTATAGGTATAACATCAAGACAAGCAACATAGCCAAGTTTATCAATTCTGCAGTTAAAGAATCACGAGATTTTCCGATTGCGATTTTCTTGGAGTACATACGGGTGAAGTTAGACAAGTGGTTTTGTGAAAGACGATAAGAAGCTTTGCAATTGGAGGCACGCAATACTCGAGCCTTGAATATATATTGCATCAACATTCGATTGAGGCAGGTAAATTACATCTGCATCATAGAAATACGTCAACATTCTACGTGACCGAAGGTAAGTGCGATTGCACAATTAATCTACAACAACATAAGTGTGTTTTTGGAGTGTGTAATATCGAGAGGATATTATGCAAACATGCCATAGCAGATGTGGCCCCTCTGAATATGCATATAAATATGGTAGTGGATCCTGATTACAACAAGGGACACATGTATGCGGTGTACTTTTATAATGTTAATCCCAAAAATGATGAGTTCCATCTTCCTACCCATCTAAAAGATAAGGAAGTTTTTCCTCTTTTTGTTAAGGTTTTTCATGGGAGAAAAATAAAATTAAGACACAAATTTTCTCTAGAAATTGCAATGAAGAAAAGAGGCAGGCCATGAAAGATGCACAAGCAATACTCGTATTCAAACTTTTTGAAAGTAGGTCATAATCGACCATCATGTGTAAATTTTATTATGTTTGAATATTTTTCAAATATTTTGCATGCTTTTTATAATTATTTTGTGTTCATCATGCATTGAAATTTGGGAAGATTTGAAGCAAGGTCGTCAGAGCCGGTCACAATGCATTGTTTAATACTTTATATAGCTATCTTTGTGTTTTATGCTTCGTATAATTATCTTTGTCAGGTAAGAACAATGCTTTGTACTTATTCTTTGTACTTTCTCTTATTATATTTTTTTATGCTTTGTATTATTATCATTGTCATGTTATGATATTAGAATACGAATTTTCACTAGGTTTCATTGTCAGGTTAGTTTTGTATAATTATATTTATATTTCTCTTACTAATACTATGATGATATTATGGGATGAAATTTCACTTGATTTCATTTTTAGGTTACAAAAACATCTTCCAATAGTTGTCATACATTTTGTTTTCTCTTATATCACCCTAACCATACAATAATTGTACATCACATCTACAAAAGAATGCATGTTTCTTCTGTGCATCTCATTGAAACAGGTCTAAATCACCCTCTTCATTCTCACAATGTCTCGTCTCGTCAAATATTTTGGCAGCTAACTTTGAACTTAGATATTTCATATTTAATGGCGTACACTCTACAATCTCCACTTTGGATGTTTCTTGGCGCACCCTTATCTATTTTTCGCTCTAAAGTATATGCATTGATTGTGTACTTATTTTTTTCACTCTTTTCAACCGCCAAATGCAGCAAATAAGGAAAAAATATGCGTAGACGACTTGATTGCAAGATCTATGTCAGCATCTTTCATTGTTATCTCATATCACAAAATGCCTCTACGGAATGGATATCCATTCAGTGACCCAATAGTGATATGAAGCATATGCAATACAAATTTTATGTCATCTACCTCAGATTCCCAAATTTTCCTTGTTCTGCAATACGAGGGTTTCTTACCATAATGGTATTGGAACGACCCATCCGACAACAATTTCTCAGAATGATCACCATTACCTTCAAATTCCATGAAAAAATTTGTACTTTGCAGACCACGTCATCTGGAAGAGATTGTCGAGGAAACACATTACATCTCTCTTGAATCATTGGATGCTTCATTGATCGTAGTCTGAGGAGGTTCATTGCAACATCCATGTGATATTATATAAATGAGTAAGATTTGAAAAGATATGTTAAAGAAACAACATATAAAGGTCATCGATATAACTCGCCATATTATAAAGTCATTTCGTGGGACTCCTAAGTGTGTCAAACCAAAAGATAGTTGAGTTAGAAGCACCAACTGAATATTTCCTACAATAAGAAAGACACATAATGAGAACTATGAAAAGATATATAGTTAACTATGTTATTGTTAACCACATATAAAGAAACGCATATCAAAATATAAAGGACTTAATCATTAAGTCTTAACCAATCATCAAGAGCCTTTACTTTTTGCTTGTCGACTTTAGCAAACATATCATATCCACCACCTTACGATTTGTTAACAATGATTTGCTTCACTGTCTTATTTCCGGTTGAAGGAGTTTTTTGAGTATGATCTAATCTCTGAAAATGATCATTAGCATGTTGCAACATCATTTGTCGTTCGCTCAGCCTTTTGTTTCACTATTTGCCCAGGTATATTACCGTCTTGCCGACCAACATACATGAGACTCGAGTCTTTAAAATCGTCCAAGCAAGCATGGAATTCTGGCGGTTCCTGAAACCCTCCCATTGCGTTTTCACTATGAACTGGTGAGTTGACATGGCTGAATAACCCACCGTCTTACCATAATATTTACCTTCATCATCAAAATTCTTCATATTTAAATATTTTTAGTCTAGGTTTTGTGCACACCTTATAAGTAACGAAACATATATTGTAAATGAAGATAAAGAAATGTATCAAAACAAAAAATTTACACACGTTGAGAAATAGGCATAGCTTGAATTCTGAACCAAACACAATTTTGGAACAGATAATTAATTTAACTTAGAATGTGATTCGGTTTTGCGAGACTAACCACAACGTGTCTCATTGGACATCTTTTAACTGCAATATCCACTACATTTACCTTTGTACTAAACGCTTCTACCTTTGAATCCTCATCTTCTATCTTCATTGCAAGGGTATGGATGCTCGTCTCCAAATCGTTAAAGCATACATCAAAGTGTGTCTTCAACTTCGCCATGGTTAATGACCCCTCATTGGCATTAAAGTGTTTTTTCTTCTGACTACAGCTTGTTTCACTTTGATCACCTCTAGTTAGAGCACTCACATCCTCTACCACCTTTGAGATCATAACCTTCGAGGTCAGAACACCTTTCTCTCGCAATGAAAACAATTTCAAGGCAAAATACTATAGTGTCCGTAGAAGACCTTTACAAGATTCTCGATTCTCTCATCTCTAACATCATCATCCTTACAAGAACACATAGCTCATCATCTTCCACAACAAGAACATTAACGACCGTTTATTAAAAGCAAGAATTATAATTTTAAATATACAATCACATTTTGCATATATTATCATAACTTATGAGAGTTATATATGTTTTATCTGCCCATTCATATTCTTTTTTTTTTTATGGATTTGCGACCTTTACCACTTTGGAAACTCAAGATGACTGCGCTTGGGGCTGGTATAATTGGCTCCCTGAACTTGTCTCCAAAATCATGTAGCGCATAATATATACCCAAACTTGCAAAATGTGTGCAAACCCTACAAGGATGTAGGAGTTCTTTGTCAACTCTTTTTCTTTCACATATTTTATCAACTTCTTGAAGGCTACTCTTCCCTTGGGTATCTCTCAAAGGTAGTTATATCCATCAACAATCTGGCCATCACAGCATGTGTTGTTGTCCACCGATCAATTGCAACTATGGAAGTGACATAGATGGCTGAGTAGCTTAACATGATCCTTTCTTCCCACACCCATGTCGCACAAGCTTCATATACATCAATCAAACCAATTATACATAACTTTGCTGTAAAATCTAGCTAGATATTGTTGATCCATATCATGTCCCGCAATAAAACAAAGCTGGTGATTAGAGCATCTCCATCCTGGGTATCTTAACCCAAAAATCCTTAACTATTCACGGGTCCCATCCGTGAATAGTTAAAGATTTTTGGAGAGAGAAATCCTTAAATACCTTAGTTAAGGATTGATCCTTAACTATTCACGGACACGTGGCGGTCCGTGATTGGCCGAAATTTTTTTTTTTTTTAATAATAATAAAATGGTGGGACCCATGAATAGTTAAGGATTTTTTGAGAAGTTCATGGATGGAGATACCCTAAAATAAAAAAAAACAGATAAGACGAAAAATCCATGAGAAATCACAATGTCACATCGATAACAAGTTTTAATTCGTGAGAAAGAAGCTGAAAAATTCAGATTTCGAAATTTTATCTATATGCAACAAAGTTTCTCTATTTTGAATCTTATATCTACATTGAAAAGTAACAACCAAGCATATTCTAGATGTCGATCAATGGCCATCACCGGAAATCAAACTTTTTCATAAAAAGTCTGAATCTTTAGAAATTTTTGTTCTCGCATAATCCAATTTCTCAATTTCTTTTCATAAATAGTGACTCTTACTTTTTCATATGACGCTTCTTTTTTCACCCAACCAAATAAAACTTAGGATTATGTTAGATTTCTTTATATGCCTCTTGTATAAATATTTGGTTTACTCTTAATTTTGGTTCAATAACTATTAACAATCTCTAGTTTACTATCAATTTTGGTTCAATAACTTTTGTTTGACATCTCCATTATAGATGCCATCTGCGTTACTTTTTATTTGGATTTTTGTAAATTATAATGGGGTTATTATCAAGATTATTTTGGTATCTTATGTACACTATTTTACCAAATTTCAATCACAAAACTTGCTTTAGAGGGAACATTATTTTCAAAACAGTATTTCAAATTTACCAAATATTTTATAATTCAATAAGGCATTTGATACTTTTTTACTTTAGAAGTCTGCTAATTATTTTTTGAAGTCTACTAAATATTTCTTGATATATGTTTCACATTGTTTATTAATAGACAGAAATTTCTATAGATATGGTAAATGTCTTAGGGTTATTAATGTTATTTGCAACAACCAAAACAAATTTCTTGCAATAGCTTTTTTTCATCAGGCTTCTTAATGTCGGTAGATGAGGTGATAACACTTCTTGATGTCAAATTATAAAACCAGCGAGAAATTTACCACTCTTCTTTGATCAGTCTTAGGAACGAGTGGCAAACTTGATCCGAGCAGAACAGATTCCTCAAGCACGTTGAAAATTCGTCATACAGTCGCTCCGTCGAGTGGAACACTAAGAGGATTTCCCATATCAACAACGTTGTTTGGTTTTTAGTAGTTCGGGCACTCCAACCAGGGCCGGTGTAACACCCGTGTTCAGAAAATCAGAATAAGACAAAGGAACAGACCATGAAAGATGCATAAAACTGGAAAGAAAGACTGAAAATTCGGCTAAGTGTTGGAAAACTAGACCAGGAGTGGTTCAGTGGCTTCTCAGACACATGTAATGTATAATGGTGGCAGACCATAAAATGGTTGTTATGCTATATAAGGGGGTGGGTATAGTTGGAGTGGATGGACCCTTGGACTTGACCGTGGATGGATCATGGCCAAACATACCCACTCGATCATGGATGGACCATGAGTCACTTGTCCGGTTTTAAGATCAAAGGGAAAGATTGGATCGAATCGAGGATCGTTCTGGTCGGACTGAATCAGTCAATGGGAATCTGATTGTAGACTTAGCCAGGATCATGGAGATGATCAGATGGCTTGGTTAAGTGTGGGATCCGGTCAAGTTAAGTCGAGTATAAGGGAACTGATCTGATCGGCGGACAGGACTGATCTAGATGGACTGGTCCAGCCGAGCCAAGTGTGCCTCAGGAAGGATTGAGCTGGACCGTTGAACTGAGCTGATTGAACTGGGCAGTTGAGTTGAACTGAGCTAGCTGGTACGGACTAAGTAGTTGGACTGGTCGGATCATACAAGGATGATCGGATTTAGACAAGGATTGTCTGGATCAGACAATGCAGTTATTCCTGTCGGATCCAGACTGGGAAGCTCGCTGCGACTTAGCCAATTTCGCCCAAAGAATTGGCGGGAACGGTTACTTGGCAGTTTTCACGCGGAAATGTAAATTTGCCTAAGTAATTTGAGCGGGAACGGTTATTCCCAAGGATGGACGCGTCTGGGCGGTTACGAGCAGTTTCTCTTAAGCCAAAACCCGGCGTTTTGATGGTTTAAAAAGAAAATCCCGACAGTTATCGTCTTCTCCACACGAAAAGAACTTAGAAAGAAAACATAGGCAATTTTAAGGCGATTGGCTTGGAGAGGAACGTTCTTATTGGGCCGACTGATTAGTGAAGGCGACTGACTACGAAACTGACGGGCAAGACTGTCTGCGAACATCTGAACTGAACATTTAACTCTAAGGCAAAGCTGAGTTCATGATTGTAACCTTTCATAGGTTTCTGTGAAGGCTGAATGGTCGTGAATGCTTGATTGATGGCCGATGGCCGAGTATTCACTGTTCTTATGGCCGATGGCCGAGTATTCTGACAATAAGGGCCGTCGGCCGAATTCATATTAAACTGCTAAGGCTGATGGCCAGATTTACATGAGTAAAACTGGAAATAAGTGTAAATTCGTAAAGTGAATTAACTGGATAAATGAACTGATTAAACTGGTTGATTCTGTGCATGGCTGGTGGGTCGGGATGGCCGATCTCACTCAACAATTCGTTGTTGATGCATTCTGTGTGAATGCAGATTCTGTTTCTGGCCAAGATGGCTCTGTTGAGTAGCACACGGACCATGGCTGGAAGTGAAGGCTGAATGGATTGTACTTAGTATTTTAAATGGGTAGTTGGTCGGATTTACATTGTAATAGCTTATTAGCAAACTGACTTGGTAATTCAGAACCTCACTGTTTATGCTAAGAATCTAAGTTAAGTTGAGTTTTATGTGATGATTGGCTTAACTTAAAACAAAAAGACTTGTCTAAAATCAAACTTCAACGCAAACTATTAAGGAAAACTGAGCAAGGGTCTCACAAACGGCCCTGTATTGAGGCCAATAAAGCATTCGCTTTAAGCCTCACAATATATAAGAAAAATTTAGGCTTATGTAAGTCTTCTCTTCCGGGTCCAAACCTATTGCTTGTTTTCTTCTTCTTTTTTTTAACCCATCGCTCGTTTTACTTTTTACCAAGTAAGTTTTAATTATGTTCTTAAAAAGTTATTTTAATTTACATTTTGTTTTANCATGGGAATTCCCCAGACTTAGATGGAGTACAACAGTAAGACCTCAAAGCATGGGAATGCCCAGAAGCAGGAAGCCAGACGATGTCCTATAGCCGAAAGCCAGAAGTCAGACGACCAAGCATAGCCGGAAGCCAGCCGACTACCGCCTCTCCTTTATTTTCGCTATTCCAACT
>OVAN01012312.1:0-13866 GCA_900406275.1 Anastatica hierochuntica | reverse complement strand
CTGGTCTGTCAGAGGTGAGGGGTTGGGGTCGATGCTCTGCAGGGCCAGCCGACGGGTCCCGCGGGACGGGTTGTTACAGATGAATGAAAGCAATTCTCCAATTGGCGATGCTCTTAATTTCCAACTATATCCTGTAACCCAACACTTGACTACTAGTAGTTGCGGTGTAGATCTATCTACAGTGTAGTCAAACTGATGCAAGACTGTCAAAATCTTCAACATGGTTTCGAATGCATCTTTTGAGTCAAAACATTGTCCAACGATTAGATTTAACGAATTCAAATCTAACTTAACATGCATATCAAGTTCTTTCTCTCTTTTTTTCGTTTTCTGTAATCCCTGAGATTGTTTAGACGATTCATCATTCTCTTTAACTTCTTCTGAATCTAGTCCCAGCTTAGTAGAGTCTTCATCGTCTGAAGTTACCCCATATGATCTCGTCATAACAATCGAATCTTTCACCTTCATTCTCAAATTCATCAACAGGAGTAGGCGCTTGGGAAGCACTACGTTCATCGATATTCTGATTTTTTTCGCGCGTTGATTTTCGAGTAGTCTAACCTCTATACAAAGTCATAGTTTTTCAGGTTTAAATTGATTCAAAAATTCCGGCCACTGACGAAAGTTGCAAACTTTAACAGGAGGTGTCTCAACCATTAATTTCATCAGATTTTTCTTGGGTAACATGTAACTCAATTCAATACTATGAAAACGCTTGTCGAGACTATAATCCTCATACAACATGTCAACAAACTCTTTATAAGTTGTTTTCTGGTTTGCAGGAAGTACCTTACTCTCTCGTTCTGCATTGACATGGATCAACCACCTATTTTTTCAAACTTCCAAACCCCACAAACAAGAATTATACGATCCATCAACTCAGCAATGTCTATGGATCAATCGCGATTGGAAAAGAATAATAAGAAGATTGATCAATAACGATATGTGAGGTAAGATGATCAATGGCGTCGTCACAATTTTTTTTTTTCACGTGACTTGAAGAAGAAGATGAACGATACCTAGGTTTTAAATTGAACCAAATTGTATGTAATTGATTTCATACCAAAAAAATTGTATCAAGTCACGTTAATGAACCAAATTAATTTTATAAATTAATATACCAAAAATTAATATAACCATTTTAAGACACTTAACCAAAAGTGCACAAGTCTGTTATAGTAAATCTCCCGAAAATAAGTCTTCCACCATGTATATGACATTATAGTACGCAAAATTTTTTTTTTATTTTTTGAACCAAAAGTTTGCCATCAAAACGGTGAAACAAAAATAAAAATGATACCAATATCGTCAAAGTCTGCGACCAAACAAATGTTACTCTAGTATTATTTTTGCTACATATAAGTCTGTTATAGTGATATAAGTCTACCGCAACGGAAAAAAGTCTGTAGCAATATAGCCAAATAAATCTGTCAGAAACAAACAAGTCTCGTAAATAAGTCTTCTGTTGAAAATAAAACTGTAGCATGTTAGATAAGTCTGTGGTCACATGCTAAATAAGTTTGCAAAACAAGTCTATTGTTCTAAATAAGTCCAAGAAATATTTGCCTGATAAATAAGTCTGTTAGGTCGTATAATAGACTTTCACAAATAAACCTCCGGTTTAATTAAGTTTGTCGTTAAAAGTTTGGCAATTTGAATAAGTCCTCCAGAAAATTTAGAAAAATGAAAAAAGTCTGTTTTAATGAGAAAAGTCTGTGACCGAAGGAAAAATGTCCATCCACAGACTTGTTTTCTAATTCAGGTTTACGAGTGGCACTTTTGTAAATAAATTGCTGGCGTTTTAAAAAATGATAATGGCAAAATGGTTATTTTGTTTTTCTAGCAACATACTCCTACGGATAAAATAGACCTAAAAACATTATGGTAAATAAAGATAATTTAGGGATATTTTAGTAATAAACTCTTGTTATAAAGTTATTCTAGTAAATTTGCCATTTTTAATAGGAGCTTTGTTCTCGCAGTTTTTACGTAGTAGACTTTTGTGTTTCTTTGATGGCAGTTATTCAAATAAGGTGTCAATGACGGCAATTTTCGTAATTTACTGGATAGTCATTTACTTGACAACTGTTTTTTGTGGCTGCTTTTTTCTCAGATTTATGATAACCGGACATCGAACTGGAATCAATTTTGGTTCCTGGTAAACCAGAAAATTAATCTCAAACATTTTCGGTTTTTGTTAAATCGAAATTAAACCGAAATCTTTTTTTTGGTTATTTTGTTCTAATCCTAATAAACAACTAAACCAAAATTGGATTAGGTTATGTTTATTAAAGGGAAAACGTGCAAGGTTGTGTGGCGGAAAAAGAAGGAAAAGATTGTGTCGTTTTATTCCTTAAGCATCGACATCGATATTAATGATGTTACCAAACACAAAGTTTCATAAAGGCGATCTTGATACACCTCCTGTAAGAGTTAGAAATTTACGGCAACTTCATGGTTTTTTAGAACTTTTTCAAATCAAACAGATTACCATTGTACGTTTAAATTAATGAGAAAAAAAAACGTGGTATAGAAGAAGGATCATCTTGTAGAGATTCGAAAAACCAGGACGTAAACGGCCACGGAAACAACACACATGCTCCATCTTTTATCAATCAGGCCATAATTGTAAAACTTGTCCACTTAGATGAGGTACATGACAATGCTTTGTTCTAAAAGGACCTAAAAGATTTGACAATTCCTCTTGCTCATTCGGATTCACATAATTTGCAATCAGATTTGCTTATGAAATTTTAAGGTAAAAACTCTTTTATATTTTGTAGTGTTTAGTCAAGATAAGTCATACGACCATTAAACTATACTGATCCATTAGCATTACATAGCACCAAAAGAAAAATTAACAAATCCCCTAGAATGAACCTAACATCTTACCATTGAAAATTAGTTATATGGATCAAGTAAGCAACGAAGTACAAGAATCAAAAGCTTACAAAAAAACGAAATAAGAGGAAAAGTAAGGAAATTTAAAACATGCTACCTAACAGGTTTCGTTACACATTTTGTTTTTTAGTTTAGAGAACACAACAAAAAATCAAAAAAAGAAAACAACTAACTAAAAAGGAGATATAATCAAACTAACAACTAATCCGATTAAAACTCATCTAAAAACCTAGCACCTGCAAATTAAAATCCAACACAAAGCATCTCAACGAACTTCAGGCATCTCTTCAAAAATATCGGCACCCATCTTCAATCAAAGTCCATCTATGGTCTTGTCTTCCAAGCCATTCAAATTTTCTAATCCAATGACATTACATTCAATGAACTTCAAAGCATAAATTTCAGTCTTCGGGGTTTAAATTCTGTGGCACCATCTTATGCATGTACACAGTATATTGTTTCTCAGTCTTCCTCCGAAGATTAGAAGGAACCATTTTGTTCAACAAAGTTGGAATCATTCTCGTGAATAGTATGCATTCCTCTAATAAGTCCTTCTGAAGAGGCACCACGTCAAGAATGCTATCATATACATACATAGTTATACTCGGCAGATCAATGATCAAAGCCACCCAATGGTTTTGTTTATGAAATGACAGAGATAGAGTTTATCAATATCTATCAGCCACTCCTTTCACATGACAAAATAAGGATCGACATTACCGTTAAATACGTCAATGTAGTTTGCTGAGAATTCTCAAGTCTTTAGGTCATAACTTTTGTAGTCATTAACCCATGACTTCACAAACCAATGATCTAAAAAAGCTATCCTTTCAAAGTGATATGGACTTGGGTTACGCTGGGACCATTCATGAAACATGTGAAATCCTGCTGCAATGTGCTGTAAAAAATAAATGACAAGATGGTTTCAACAACAAATGATTCCAATATATATGATAGTATGTTATTTGATATATGGCTGCATATTAACATGAGGACAACAAATGTCACATCCAACATGTTAGGATAACAAAATGCTTTTTTCCACAAAATAACAACTCAAACCAACTTAGATGAAAGTCCGAAGAATATATAATTCTTGAGATGATATATATGAGATAGTGAAAATCAAGGAAAAGAGTTTTCCATGTACATTTATAAAAACTTGGTAAGTTTACCAACCATTACCTATAACACTGTGGACGATCTTAAATTACTTAAACCAAAAATGCTTCAAAATGCCTATAGTTAGAATCCTAAGCAGTAGACTTTAACACCGATCAATGCTAAGAAATTTATAAAAGAAAACTAAAAAATTAACTTCGAACAATTCATGCTTCAATACTCTTAACTTTTGTTCAACACACAATATAAAATTAATTTTGTTCAATATAAATAAAGATTAGTGGAAGTACTCACTGAGTCACTCAACCAGCCGTAATCATCTATAGGCCATACAACTCTTTGGAGCATCAGCTTAAGATAAAACTCAAGTATGGTACATGATGTGTTTGATTCCTCTTGTGTCTAAAGAACATGATAAAAGAATTGCATAAAACTGTAGAGATAGAGGAAAGGGTAAGCTTACAAGTCATTCCTTATGTAGTCTAGAACTTTCTGCAACTTCTGCTGATCGACTTTAGCAAAAGGATCGTATGAATACTTAGTCGATTTCTCATCAGAAATGATTTGCTTGACGGTGGAGTTACCAATGAAAGGCGCAACCTGAGTCTTCGTCAACTGTGGTTTTCATTTTGGTAGAGGCTCCTCAGTGCTCAAAGTCTACTGAAGCGTAGCGTATCTTCTAAGGCATCCAACACTTGTCTTATCTTTAGAATTCTTTCCTTCTCCAAATGTTTCTACCAACGGTCCAATGAAATTGATTGGTCACTTAGTTCTGGGACAACTATATGCTGCTTAAATTTCTGCTCTTTCTTCTCGTTCTTCACTTTCTTCACGTCCTTTTCTTTCTTTTCTTCCTCTCTTTCGTCACTTTTTCACATTCTCAACAACTCTTTCCTTTTTCACCTTCTTCAAAAGTACAGAAGGTTTGACTTCCTCTCTCACAACTTTATCTTTCTTATTTTCTTCTCTTCCTTCTCTTTCGTCACTTTTTCACATTCTCAACAACAAATTTTTCCTTCTTCTCTACATTCGTCTCTTTCTTCACCACACATTGAATTTTCATACCATCAACTGATGTTTCCTTTCGTTGAACCTCCCAAGAGTGTTGCTGCGAAAACCGTAGAGCATACCACCGACCATAACTCATTTTTACTATTAATGGACAATTGGTTGCAAAGAAAGTAGTGAACTAACTTCGCTGACCAGATATAGTTGACATCATTAGGTTTATAAGCAATAACCCGACCGACGACTTTTTCAGACCTTCCCACACATTCGGCCCCAACCGCTCCCTCTACCTTTCTTAATTTAGACACGTAAAAGTTATGGTTCATGACTTTATCCTCAATTGGTGACATGCCCTCTTCGCAAAGACGGTGAGGATACTTTCTTGAATTACTCGTTTCAGCCATACCTGTAGCAATAGCAAATGAAAACGGTTAGTTACAAAAAAAAACATAATAAAGCAGACAATGAACAATTGAGTACAAATGAGAAAAATACAAAACATCACTCATAAGTCTAATAAAATCAATTGCATACTATAAAACTATAAAATACACTTAAAACTATAACTACGAAAACAGAAACAAACATACATATTCTCACAATAATCTTAAAATAGAGTGACTTCTTCTCTGTTTCAATCATTGAAACACCTCACAAATTAGCCTTGGGCATTCGGGTATTCGGTTCGGTTCCGGGTAAGAACCGTTCGGTTCCGGTTCTTTCGGTTCCGAGATTTAGGATCCATTCGGTTCTTTTTGTAATTTGGTTCGGTTCGGTTCGGTTACGGTTCCGGTTCCGAAGGTTAGGATCCATCCGGTTCTGAAGTTTAGGATCCATTCGGTTCTTTTTCTCGTAAGCGAAACTGGAACCGAACCATATTTTTTATTTTTGTGGTGTTAAAATTCGGTTCCTAACCGAAATTTTCGGTTGCGGTTCTTTCGGTTCCTGTATTTAGGATCCATTCGGTTCTTTTTATAATTTGGTTCGGTTCCAATTTCGGTTTCAAAATTTCGGTTCCGGTTCGGTTCCGGTTCCGGTTCCGTCGGTTCCAAAGTTTAGGATCCATTCGGTTATTTCTCTGGAACCGGAACCGGAACCGAAAATTCGGTTCGGTTCCCTTCGGTTCGGGTGGGGTATTATGCCAAGGACTATCACAAATTATATGCCTATCACTTTCAGTTTTCCAGCTTTTCTAAAATTTTTTTAATATACTTTTTAAATCTTTTTCTCCAGGAAGAATCTACAAATTTGTAGCCAACAAAACACTAATCACGACAACAAAGAGCAAATGTTGACGGAGAGATCAACAAATCTTAACAAGAGATAATATTACTAAGAAATAGCAAAGTTGATAATAGTTTGCAAGAAACATAAGCATATTGTCTAAGATCCAATCCAAAGGCAGATCAGCCAATCCCCAAATTATTGATACGCTCTTCATCAACATAAAAAATCCCTCTAAGCATTAATCCTCCATCACAATCTAATATAAAAGCTACAGGGGAAGTAATTTCCTAAAGAAACAAAACAAAGAACCCTTAGAGTATTAAATCTATCTCTGAACATAACAAATCTAGAGTTCTAAACTATGTTTAAAACTCAAAGCTCTAAAGCATAATCCAGAAACATACAATCTTAGCAAACTAATCAGAACCATAAAAGGAAATTATATAGAGTTCAGACAGTAGAATAGTAGAATAGTGTAAGCATATCAGGTTCATACAATTCAATAACCAAAGAATATTCAGTAGCTGTTATAGACTAATCACAAAGATAAAATCTAAAATGTCCAAAGAATCTCGTTGAGAAGGTTTTATAAGATATAAGACCAATGAAAAAGGGTTAAACAATTTAAACTCAAACAAGAAAACAGAACTTATGGATAATAAAATTGTTATTGTTATATTTTTCAATCTTCACTTGTTGGAAACAGAGTTAACACTGTCTTTGTTCTTGAAAAATACAAGAATGAAAAAACTATTCAACGTATATTCCTAAACCCATCCGCTGAAAAAGAGTAGAAAGGAGTAACTAACAGAAACCATAAAACTATTATATAATACACACTCACACAGATAAATCCGAAGAAAGTTCAGTTCACCTCTAATTAAGTTGACCATTTACCTGAATCGGTTAAGTGATACAATGAACTTCTGTCGTCCCATTGATCCTACTTCTTGTCTTCTTAACACTCCTAAACAAGAAAGATTCGATATAGCAAATGAACAAAAAGGGAGACATCCATCAAAATAATCCAAATCAAACAACATCTTAAAGACTCAAGAACAAAGACAATGAGTACAATGAAGAACAAGGATTAGGTGGAGAAGAAGAGTTTCACGAATTCAACGACAAAAACAACCTAATCCTCTTTTGATGGAGATGAGGCCGAGAAAGAAGAAGGATTTCTTGGAGGATGGTGATAAATCGAAATATGATGTGATCCCGGACATTGAGATTGCCAAAGAACAAGGAGACGATAAGCATGGAGCTAAGGAGCAAGTAGCTAAGGTGTTAGGAGCAAAGGAGCTAATGGAACAGCTTGAACCTGAAGAAAAAGAAGGCATCAAGGATCACAATGGAGATGAAGACTACGAGATTCAAGCTATATCAAGTGATCTTAAGCTTCACAACATTCTCTACGCACCATCTCGGGCATACTTGAGTAAGTTTGCCCAACCACCTTGGTTGTGAGCAAAACTACTTAAGCTTTCCGACAAGGACGTCGTGACTTGCACTCTTTTTCCCCTGTTCGGTTTTGTCCCACCGAATTTTCCGAGCTGGATTTTTAACGAGACAAAGGCATGTTACTCATAACAAAATGCCCTTGTTGGATTATTAAGCTCATTTCGATTTCCCTCTCTTTTTACACTTCTTTTTATTTCTCTCTTATCTTCATTCAAATTTGTCTTTATTGTTGCTTCTTTTTTCAATGTCTTATGCATGTACAAGGCATTAATTTTTCATGCAACTCTCTCTCTATCTATCTATCTCTCTCTCTGAATCCTTTTTCGTCTTCGATGGTGAAGAATCGGGAATCAAAACTGGAAAGGGGATTCTCCCTTTCTCTCTCTCTTTGAATCTTTTTTCGTCTCCGATGGTGAAGAATCGGGAATCAAAACTGGAAAGGGAGTTAGAGATTTTGATGAGTTTCACGATTTCGTTTCAAAAAATATATGGCACATATGCTTATTATTTTAGTTTAATTAAACAAATATAAGAGACACTAATTTAATTTAAAAGGACTTTTTAGTTTTTTTTCTTTGTCGTTGTCACTGTAATTTTTTTATAAAACTAGTTAATTGGCCCACATTATATGTGGGCTTTAAATTTTTGTAAATTTTTATTTGGTATCTTAAAATTTTTTATTTTCAAAATTTTCGGTTGATATGATATTTGAAAACTTTTGACTTAGTCATGTTAATTTTTATTTAGTCAATACATTTTATTATATGAATTTCAAATAAGATAGTGCTCGCTTCATTTAATGTATCTTGCACAAGATAGAAATATTTTACAGATTTTAATATTTGACCCCGCAAAAAAATATTTTAAATACTAACTAACTAACTATATTTAACTTGTCTTACATAAGATCAAAATATTCTGTTGATTTTGACATTCGATCCCGCTAAAACTATAATAATAAATTTTAAATTGCTTTATTTAAGTAATAAATAATACGATTCTATTTTGAGTTAACCAAAATCTACGGTATGTTAAACATTATATATATATATATATATATATATATATAAATATTACATAACAAATATGATTGATTTTATTGAGTGAAATTAATATATCTTTTCTAAATTACCCATATTTATCTTATACTATATTTAGAAGGAATAAATAAAATATATAAAATAAATCATTAAATATGGATAACCATGACTTTTTCGGTATATACTTTTTGGATAGTTCTTTTATTAATTTCTTTTTATATTCATTAATTTCGTTTTAAGTTTTTTAAATAAATTAATTAATTAATAAAAAAATTATTAAATAATTCATTAAGGCTCACAGAGTAATCAACCAGTCCAACTTTCAATCTGGTGCAAACTCACTTCATACTTAATATATAAGATTCGTTTTATATTCATTAATTTCGTTTTAAGTTTTTTAATTAAATAATTTATTAAAGGTAATAGAGTAATCAACCAGTCCAACTTTCAATCTGGTGCAAACTGATTTCATACTTAATATATAAGATAAATCATTAAAGATGGATAACCATGACTTTTTCGGTATATACTTTTTGGATAGTTTTTTTATTGATTTCGTTTTATATTCATTATTTTCGTTTTAAGTTTTTTAAATAAATTAATTAATTAATAAAAAAATTATTAAATAATTCGTTAAGGCTCACAGAATAATTAACCAGTCTAACTTTCAATCTCATGCGAACTGACTTCATACTTAATATATAAAAAATTCGTTTTATATTCATTAATTTCGTTTTAAGATTTTTAAATAAATAATTCATTAAGGATAACAGAGTAATCAACCTGCCCAACTTTCAATCTGGTGCAAACTGACTTCATACTTAAATATAAGATAGTGTCATTCCAATTATTAAGAGAAAAATGAGAGTCATTATGTCATTTAATTATAATTATAAGATGGTCTTTCCATTCAGATGTGAGAATGCGATTACATGGGTTTATGTATTTCTAAATGATAGTGATACGTTGGTGCAATCGCATTAGCATAATACTGACTTATGAAGTTATTATGAATCACTAGGACTATGTCCGCGCTATGCGCGGGTTTGTGTTTTATATTTTGGTCTCTGTTGAATTTTTAGGTCGGTATGTGCTTGTTGTTTCTGATTTTTGTGTTTATTTCTTGTTCGACGGTGGAAATGGTAAAATTCGGTTGTATGTGGTCCGGAAAAAATAGATTGTGTTTTGAAAAATCTTTTGTATCTCGTGTTTTTCAATTGTTTGGTTTGAATTTGGATTGAAATTTTTCGGTTTGGTTAACGGGTACACATATTTTTGGTGTAATAATATATGATTGTAAAATATTCAATTGGGATGAAGACGTTAGGGTCGAGCATTTGATCTGTTCTTTTATATAGGGGGAGCTGAAGATTAATGGTAGAATATTCTTCATTAAAGATTTTAATTTGTTGTCGTTTTCATTTTCTAGAGTAGATTTTTCACTTTTGGAATTGTGTACAGTAGCAGAAGCAAATGTCTTAGTGGGTACTTAAGCATGATCTTAGGAATCGAATATCTTTTTGGAATGTCTGCTTTATGTCTCTCTTAATTAACTTCTTAAAACCAAAATAAGAAATTTAAATGTGGCGCTGCATAATTTTTGTATCCTTATTATTTTCAAATATTTTTCCACCGTGCTTTATGTTTCTCTTCAAAGGGGTTAGTGATATTATATTTGTCGTAAATGGAATTTGTTAGAGCAAAGTAATTAATTTTTAAATGTGAGGAAGAAGAGTAAGGAAAATATTATTAAAAATTGGCTTGGTAGTTTGAGAGGAAGTTGAGATGTCGTTTGCTTCCCATTGTACCTTGTTGTATTGTGATCTCCTACCTTTTCTAATACTTTCTCCTCCAATTTCTCTATCATCCCATCAACGTCTCGTTCTCCGAGTTCAACACCATGATTTTCTCAAACATTGTCTCCACTATCTCCATATCTGGTCTCTTTTGTTAGTCACTTTTGGTAATATTGTTTTCAAGCTAGTCATGTCTTCTGCGGCTTCTTGTAGATTTATCTCAGGCTAGTTTATGTTTTCCTCCTTCTTCATCATTTGAGATTTCAAAGCGATCGAGTAAAAGTTACATTACATAGTTGAGAATAGTACCAGGAAAAAAAGACATGGGATGGGTTATATAATACATGGAGCTTGAGGTCTTTTAATTTTTGGGTTTTAACCGAGACTTCGTCTAAACTCCTTTGGACTTCACTTATCAGAATGTCATTACCTCTTACTCTTGCTGCTATTTTTGCTTGCAACTGTTCGATTCATGTTTCTTGAAATACAGTTTCTCCATCAATTTCTCCCATAATAAACTTGTTATTAAAGTTCAGCTCTCAGAATTTCCAACATGAGGTTGAGCTAAATGTTAGCAAAATATGTTGTAAACCATTGCGTAGCATAAATGAGAATGCAATAAAGTAAGAATTGAAATGTAATTTAGGAAACTCATTTCAACTGATTGTTTTCTTTGCTCCTTAGACCTAACAGTACTTAAGGAAGAAAATTCTGAATTTGAAACCAGCACATTGGTTACTATTTGCAAACTCCTCTTCAGGTTTTCAGTTCCACGCTTTATCCCATGAACTTTCATTTCAGATTCAATCTGCTCAGTTACATTGTTCTTTATTGAATCCGTCTCCTGACAGGTTTCTGAAAATTGATTGAATTTCCTTTTGATGAACTCAAGTAACTTTATTTAACGTTGACCGTCCTAGGTCTTGCAAGTAACATATACACATGTTTAATTCATTCTCTAGCTTTAACACAATTGCTTTTTTTACTACTAAAATGAAAGATATAAACTACTTAATAAACATAATCCGCGCATAGCGAATCATCCACACTCTAGCTAAAATATAGCTTTAGCCAAAATTTAAAAGTCACTTACATTGACATTATTTGACTTGATTCTTGATAATTATTAAAAATATGCACACTTGACTTAGGAGGAGGAATTGTCCAGAGTACCTTGAGATGTGACGAATGGTTTTGCTCATCTGCAAGAACCAAAAAGAAGCAAAAATGTCATTATTTTTTCTTTTTCATTTGGAAAGAAGTTTTTTGAAAGCGATTAAGAAGTTCCATTTTGAGATTTCGTGCTTGGACATTTTTGGTTGGTTTCTCGTCTGAACTTGTCCATCAGCTTCCTCATTAGCTGTCTCCGCTCTCGTATTTCCTCATGGTTTGGCCCATTGTGATTTGAGATAATAGCTGACATATGACGTTGGCAGCTGCGAGAAACGGTATTGAGATTTCAAAGGTCAAAACAGAGATTTCTAATTTACGGATTATAAACTTCGATGGAGTTTTTTAAGACGTGAGCAACAATGGTTTAAAGAAAGGAGAAGGTTGCTTTGAAAATTGTGACAACAAACACAATCCACTGAACTACAAAATGTGTATGCACTTTTTATATATCGATTACTGCCTCCATTCACTGACCTGTCTCATCTTTTCTTGTGAATGTAAGTCTGGGGCTCTCAAAACGTGGAACCTTAGCTGGGTTCACCTGTAAAAAGCAGAACAACTTGTTTTAGCTTAAAATTTCAAAGAGATAAGTTTTAGAAGAATCTGAAAACTGCTTCAAAACCTCGTATTTGTGTTGGTGTCTCCCATCAACAAAGCTTTAGTATCCATATTTGAATATATTTAGAAGAATAAGATATGATGAAGCGCGCTAAGACGCATCAATCTGAAAATTTAGAGTGGAAGAAAAATCTCTTGCATGTTCACCAACAACATTCAACAGAGGCACAAAACTAACATGGATTAGGCAAAGATTATCAGAGCCTTTAAAAGAGTACATTACTCAAATCTTGACTTCTTACGTAAACTAAGTTTGTCATATCTCAGAGCACATACACACAAACTATTTCTTACCTACGCGAGAGGAGAAGTATCCAAAAGCCTTAATAAAACGCGTAGACTCTATATCTCCTCATTACTACCACCATCCTTTGGTTTATCACTTTTCTTCGTTACTTTTGACTAAAGCCACAAAAAGATATAGAAAAAAGTGTTAGCTTAAATTACAGACAATAAAAAACTTGGAAAAAGGTAATCATGCTAATGATGTAACTCTTCAAAACTGAGTTTCAAAGGAGGGAGGAGATGAGGAAGCTTGGCTTTCAAATCAGCAAAGCTTCAACCAATCTCTCATAAACAATGTTAAATTCCTAAACATTAATCTCTTTGAATGTGTTTGATAGCCGGATTGAGAAGAAAATAAAAGAGAGATTGATTAATGTCTACTACCTGCAGAAGGACATCGTGAGAATCGGGACGGTGAGACCTAAAATTGGAGGAGCACATATTACCAATGAAAACTGCACTTATAGCTTTGTGGATATCAGATTATGTAGCTCGCGGGTTAAACTCCCTCATTTTCGTCTTACTTTGTGTTTGATCGTTCCGATGAAGTTAATCCGTTGAAAATCTCAACCGTGTGGCCGCTATGGACAACTATGACGCCGCCATAAATGATCCGGAGGGAAATTGCGTTACCGGTGGCGGAAGAAGAGGTGGAGGGTGAAGTTGAGTCATAACCCTAGATAGAGTGAGTAAATCGTAGATATGTTGCATGACTTTTGATATGCAGAGGCGGAGGGTTCGATCGTTACGACAAATTTAGGGGGAAGAAAATGAATCGAACTATTTGGGGAGAGGAGGAATAAGTGATTTTTTATAGAATGAATTTTATTATTCGATGATGCTGACGTGGCTGTTGGAGAGGAAACTCAAATTAGGTGACGTGGCTAGTCTAGGAGGTTCCCAATAGCTACTTTTAATTAGTTAGATGCTTAATTTACGTGTTTGTACACATGAATCTGGCACTTGAAATCAGCGACTTCGGGTAAAACTATACGACCACATTCATCGAATTATTTCAAGTTTATTGGAAACTATTCAAGCTAAGGTAAACTATACATATACATATACATATAATCGCCAAGTTACTCCTTGTTAATGTTGAATTTTCTTCACAATGATCATCCAACTATGCTTTTTTGTTCCGTTGTAAGGACTCTCTCGTCTACATATGACTCCCACTTAAGCTTTTTGTGGGAACCGAAATTCTCACTATCAATGTTATGTGGTTCACGGAC
>OVAN01012311.1:0-13867 GCA_900406275.1 Anastatica hierochuntica | reverse complement strand
GATGCGATCTTGGACGTTGATTTCGAGATGACCGTTTTTGACACCAACATCGATTATCAAATTCTACTAATACACATGCATAAAAAGTATATTATGGCAATTACTATTAATATATGTCTTTGAAACCTCAAAATTTCAAAATCATGTACACTTATAAAATTACTTTTGAAATCACAACATATATGTCATTAAAATGTATAAGACATTTTCTCAAAAGTAAGTGTTCGAATTTTTTTTAACCTTGTAATGTGAATATAATGAGTAATACATAGTTCTCGAACTAAAATATGCAATATCAATGTATGATTGAATCATTTTGATGGTTTTGTAACATTTTACAAATAATCATTGTTAATTAGTCGTAATTTAACAAAACATTTACAATGAAATTTTCACAATCGTCGTAAATTCGTTGTAATACTTGAATCTCTACACCCTAAATTGTCTACTTCTTCATTTGTTGTTTCGTACGAGGTACGATATTGTACTATTCGTACAATTTGACAAATCATCCTTAAATTGTCGTAATGCAACGGCGATTTGTCAAAATACGAAAACTTTTCATTCCCTCAAGCGAGTTTACAAAAATATTAAATTTTTTATAACGACGACGTTACGAAAAATCGTCGTAAATTCATTGTAACATTAAGAAAAATTTACGACGATTGCTAATTTTATATATATCACGAGATCCTTCCCCATTTCGTTGCTCATCCACATCAATCTCTCTCACCCAGATCATTCTCTCTCTCTCTCTCTCTCTCTCTCTCTCTCCCAAATCAAGTAATTTTAAAAAATTATTTATTTAATTATATTACATATAGAATTAAGACAGTAATTTAGAATTAGGATTGGAATTTATAATTAAGATTGAAATTTATATTATAAGATTGTAATTTAGAACTCAGATTAAAATTTAGAATTTAGGTTTGTAATTTTAAAGATCATCTATCCACATTACCTAGAGTTTTTGGTGGAGCGGGAGGTCGAGATTCGTCGTACGGGAGCCTCGTCGTCATCTACACCGCTCTCGACGAAGCGGACGATGCCAAAATTGTTGGTTACACCGCCGCCACCGAAAGCAGCTCCCGTAGCAGCTAATATTGTGGATCCGCATCCACATCCAGAGTCACCACCAACAAAAATAGTAGTCCTGTCGGGGGGCTTATATCTTGACTTGGATGTTCCCTCACACGCCCCCTATGCTCGCCTTCGGATTGAAGAAATTCTCACCCAGCCCGTACATGAGAATCTTCCTCGTCTCGATCCTGACAAAAAAGACAACCATACATTTTGGTAAGTTTTTTAAATTAATTAATTTAATTTAATTATATACTTTATTTATTACGCAGGTTTGAGGTTGATAACAAAGTCGGCTTCTCCTTCTCTGACACGATCAAAGGATATTTCACAGAACCACATCCCAGCTGATCGACGACACCAGAGCACAACAAGCGGACATGGTTCAAATGTTCCGCAGTAAAATTTTTTTTCTAAATTATTTAAGTTACATATTAAATTTTAATTCATAATATTGTTTTAGTAAAAGTGGCACTGTGACCTCTCTATGAACGAGACAGTCAAGGAGGAGTTTAACACGCGGGTGAAATTACGGATTTGCAACGCCGTCTTCGAATGGAAGGATAAGTATGTCATCCACGGCAACGACGCGAAGCCGATTTTCTTGGTTGGATCGGTATGGAACGGGTTGAAGCATTGCTAGAGTGATACACACGCCGAAACAATTGCAACCAAGTGTTCTGTCTCGCAAAACACTATCGGTCTGGATGGCAAGAAAAAACAGATGCCCCACACTTCCGGTCAGATCTCTTTCGCTTTTCATCGCTTTAAGATGGTAAGTATTTTTATTTGATAATTATTATATTAAATCAATTAAATACATATTAATATTTTTTTTGTTTAACTATTTTTATTTTTGTAAGCTAAGGACTTAGGCTATCTTCCGCTTATCAGCAAGGTCTTCGAGAAGACGCATAAGCAGAAGAATGGTCAGTTCGCTGATGAACAGTCTGAAAGGATTTTAAACGAAGTGGAGGCCAAAGCGGCTGAGATTCAGAGTCAGCTCTCAGTGTTCTCCCAGAGGCTCCGCTCAGCCGGCCGAGCCACTATCCACTCCCGAGCTCGATCGTATTTCTGAACAGGTAATTAATTCATTATTTATTTTTAATACTTTTTATTTATTAGTTTTAAAATAACTTTAATTATAAATTTTTTCTTTTACATATTTCTCTCAAGAAAAAAAAAGAAAAGTTTTGGGGATGGGCTCCATTCAGGACGTCCCGACAACATCATCGTTCTTCCTAGCATTTTTTGCTCAGGAAGCTATGCAGAACGAGGTGAAAACCGTGCACGCTGAGATCGCGGATCTAGAGACGAAGCAAAAGCGGTACGACCACCAGTTCAGCTCCTACGACAAGATGTTCGGGATCCTTTCGGTGGACAACCCGGAGACTGTGCGGATGATGAGGGAGATAGAAGCTGAGTGCGTGACGCAACCGGCCGAGACTGTCAATCCGGCGCAAGCGACGCAAACATATTTCGAAGACGTCGACATAGATTTAGGAGAAGATGCATATGTATAAAAATATTGTATTTTAATTAAAATTTTCATATATTTTTATTTTCATTAGTTTTATTTTATTTTTAAAAAAGAATTTTTTTATTTTTAATTTCACATATAATATCGTTGTAAATTCGATTTTATTTTCCATCGAATTTACGAGAACTTATTAAAAAGTCGTCGTTAAATCATGGTTAAGTTACAACACATTAACGACGAAATTTTAAATACATCATCGTTAAACACTCGTAAATTCACTTTGTATTTACGACGATTAGGAACTCTAAAAAATCATATAATTCTCCTTCTTTTTTTCGATTTTCCTACGAATTAGAGACGAAATAAATTTCGTTGTACAATCGTTGTTAAATTACGACGATTTAACTATGTTTTATTAACAATATTTTAACGACGATGAATATTCGTGGTAAAAGTAACGGCGATTTTACGACGAAATATCTATTATGATGATCAGTTAACAATGAACTTGATTTCATCATAAGTTCGATGTTATGCAAAATTAACAACGATTTTACAATGATTACGGTCGTTGTTACATACCTCTTTTATTGTAGGGATGGGCAACGAGACCCACTAAAAAGAAAAGGAATTTGCGGGCCAGAAGCGTAGGTGGGCGAGCCCACCAAAAGGAAAGATCAACCCAATAGTTGAAGAAGAGGAGAATCCATCATGTTAGCTCTAAGAGGAGTCAAACACCATTAAATGACCAAGTTGAAGGAAAAAAAAAGAAAGATTTTCATGTAATAAATGCACATTGATTATCCAGATTCGTCGGAAGAAATGGCGTCACAGTTAAGATCCAGGAAAAGGGGTTAAGAAGAAGAGAAAGGAGGAGGCGAACGAACGGCAAAAAATACTCTGCTTATTAATTGTAATCGTATGCAAATTTCCTTTTCTTATAGCCATAAGCATGTAATTTGTAAACACTTTAGATGTTTTCTAATCTAAATATACGAGAAATCATGATTCTTCTTTCTCTTGTCTTCGATGCAACACTAGAAATCTAACTACATTTCAGATTGGGCTCGAAGTCCATCAACTGCTCTGCACTAATTTTTTTTGTTTCGTTTTGTTTAGCGCCTAGCTTAACTTTAGTTTTATAGTTATAATAAAAACTATTCAAACTAGAAGAAAATAAAAATAAATATGACATAATGAAAATTACTTCGAATTTCTTTAATTCTGCTGTAAAATGAAACCTTAATAGATATGATAGGTTGATGAATAAATCACTTCAGTAATCATTTCTTTTGTCATATGTACTCCTCAATGTTACAAGATCGATACATCTTGAACCAGTTTTAAATCATCATTTATCAAGATCGCACATGATTATTCTAAACATAAAAGTAAGAATACAGACAAGATTTATTGACCCTGAGTTCACCCCTCGGTATGAGAAAGTAAATTAGGTCTCTCGTCCTCTCCACTATAAATCGGTGTGTTTACAAGGGGTGTTCACCAGAGATTAAAATCACCTTCTCATGGTTATTCACTCGGCTAATAAACTAGAATGAGCTCTCAAGAACAAGGAAAGAAGAAAAACAAGAGAGAAGAGGAGATAACCAAGAAGAAATCCACGAGAAACTCTATCACCAAGCTCTCTCTTTCTTTCTCTCTCACTCTCTCTCTCTCTCTAGAGCCACCAAGAACATCAAAATGGTGTGGCTTAACTTGGAGAAGATGATGGAACGAAATATATACTTAGGGTTATAATGAGAACATTTAATGCAATCAGAGGTTTCACTTATGCCGAAACTTGATCCAAAACGGAAAAATTCAGCAATGTCCTTCTGCAGAGTTTTACCTGGTTTTACTAGGTTGTACCAAGTTGTCTCCTTCCACGACTTCACATGTACTTCACCATACATGAGAAATAAGGTTTTACCATGTTGTACCAAGTTTTTTTCTCGAACTTCACATGCATTTTACCAGGCTTGTGAACAAGGGTTTTACCAGGTTGTCTCAGGTTTTCCACCAGACTTCACAAGACTTTGGCATTAACAACTTTTCTTCTTCTTATAACTCTTCCTTCTTCAATTTAGGTTCAAGTTGGATCATAAATCAACAAACTCCACCTTGATCCAAGCTTGAAGCTACCATTGAAGTTTGCCCCTTAGAACTTTTGTAACCCAACTCTAACCACAATCTCCAATAACCTGCATAACAAACCTTTATGCAACCACCACTTCAGAAAATTCTTCTCCTAAAAATTTGCATCAACCATCAACGCATTAAGCTGTAAATTACCACACAGCTTCTTTCAGAACAATATATTCACTTGTTCTTCAACACGAAACCAGCACTCAACACATTCTTGTGCCATCATTATTGTGCGTTGATCCACTTTATAGCTTTGATCCAAGTATACCCACTCAGAAGCTATATAGCTAACATGTCATTTAATAACACTAAAATGTTTTACTCAACATCTTTTCATAAACTAAACTGCTTATGAGATGTAAAATCACACAGGTTTCACCATGGTTTCTTTGAAACATTTGTTTCAGTGATTGTGATTAACCTTTCATTCTGCAAACCTGATTCACCTTGACGACCATTTGATTCATCTCATGCGCATTGAGTTTAGAACCAAACCTTTCTTGAATCATAAGCAGAAAACCAAAAAACATGTTTGTTTCTATCCTAAACCAATCATTGATTCAACCTGTAGCATCATCTCAAATCGCTTTCACTTAGAAATGCATTAACAACCTGAGATTGTGTCTACAACCATCTGCCTAATCACATCAGCCTTGGACTCAACTTGCACCGCTGATAATTCCAGCAGAATACACCTATAACTCCACTTTGTTGTAGAGATCTTTTGACAAACTCTTTGTCACATTCACCAAGTGAACAACAAGCACTTACATCTTGTTACTCACTGCTTGTACTCTTTAGACATGTCTCTTACTCACAAGACCTTGTGATACACATGAGACACTTCATGTAAAGCTCCTTTCACATCAAAAACCAAGCATAAGATGTGTTTCCTTAGCTGTAACAAATACTGCAACACAACACTAGCATGTAGAATCCACCAAAACTTGGTATCAGCATCATAATCCTTCAAATCTGTAGATGCTAGTTGATAACTCATTCTACAATCACAACCATCTTTTGGACTCTATATCATGACATGTTTCCATGAGAGATGCATTATCAAATCAAACATTCTTGAAGTGAAACTCCTTCACAAAACTCCTACGTAAATCATATCACAATTACTCCAGCTATCACAAGTTCGAAACCTGCAACTTTCCATTCTTCAGCTATCTTGAATTCATTTGATTTAAGAGCCTCCCACATATTTTGGTTTCTAATAACAAGATTGATATGACCACAAATCTTCTCTCAGACCAGAAATCAAAAGATCTTTGATCTCTTCTTTAGCAATAGCCAACATGGACCCCTTGTGTATACCGCTGTTCAACTAAACAGGACACACCGCCTGATACCCAATTTAGGGAAGATTTTTGTCACACACTTGAGACTCAGTCAATTGCAGGGAAATACTGAGAAAAATCCCAAAACAAAATATGTAGACTCTCAAACCATAAATAATCATTTTCCTGATACATCAAACCGTCTTGAGCCTTGAAAATCAGAACAAACACAAGATACCCTCTGAAACATAACTCCACCTGGAAGTAAACACCTTGTAAACTCAATTGCTCCACCTAGAGCAATTAACCATCTAGAAGTTTCTGCCTTTTAACTTCAACCTCTCTTCACAAAACTAAATTCCATCAACTCATCTTTGCTCTTCTCATTAGTCATGTGAAGTCTTGCTGTATAGACTTGATTCATTGTTTGAGCTTTATCCAAGAACTAAACATCAGCTCCCTCATGTTACAACCGTTGAACTTTTCCTTTACACTTGAATATCACAACAACTCTTTAATCTGATTGAAGCTACTATGTTTGGTATTGCTCCACCAAACTAATCAGGCAATGAATTTCCTCAGACGAATCTCCCTGATGAGCTGCAACTTATCAAAACTTAAGATATCTTGACCGGTTCACATACTCCCTTAACTTCTACCATCAAGAATTTCAAACTTCTGCACTAATCCCAAATATCTCAGAGTTGATAATTCATAAACATTCTCATAACAAAACACATGAGTATGTTTGTTTAACAGAAAAGTATTCCCAATGATAAGGTCGATTTAACAAACTGTAAACCATGATAGTTCAATCTAACCAATAGCCAAAACACAACTCTTGATAAGACCAGCTCCCAGTTGACATTACTAGTCCGGTTTAAGCTCCACAATCACACTGATTACCTTCACCAAAAGGCGAAAGTCCACCTTGATGACAATCAATCTGATCTGCCACTCATTATCAATGAAAACCTCATGCTTTGTCTTAACCTTGTCATTCTAACAAACGAATTATTGTGCAGACATCTTGACCTTGAATCTTCTGTATATAAACTCCATTATGGCTAAATTATCTTTTCTTCTTTGAAATCATAAACCATCCTCATTCAAACTTGATTTATGTTATATCAATTTTATCATCAGCTCTATCACGAGTTTATCCTTCTTCTAACACACTTCTTTGTGTCACACCAGCTCCAAATTGAGCTTGAATCAATTTCTTCAACATTCCTCAGAAACTGCTTGCTTCGATTTAACACAAGAGCCTTAATCATCAAAGCTTCATAGATTCATAAGAACCTAACATAATACCGAGACTGAGAATGATCCTGCAAAACATAATTCAACAATCCTTAATCTCCTTTAGTGCCCATAACCAATCTTGTTTCCAACAAGTCATCCTCATCTTGTTTCATATCCATCTGCACTTTCTTTATAACCTGGAATCCCGAAACCTCATCTAGCCATCAACACACATAATTCTCATCTCTAAGGCATACCCTAGTCATGAGATTTCCATGTATGTTATCATTGGCTTGATAACAGAAAAACACTTGAACACCAACAGCATACTATCTCTACTCATCTTGCATCATCAACCATGTGAACCTTTGGATTGAATTTCACATTGATGCAAAACTCACAAACTGTTAAAGAAGAAAGCCTGCAGATTTATCAGATTCTATAAACTTAGAAATCCTTTTTATCTAATTAGATATGATCCAAAAATCTTCCCTCATTCAACTGTGAGGGTAAGATCTCACAATTATTATGAATTAGGTTTAGGAAGAATAGATTCGTGGAACAGAGTGGGAACGAATCCCGTTTGAGCTAATTCAATGGATATAAACTGAATGTGACCTTCGATTTATGATTCTTTGAATGTTGAGATTACAAAAAATGAGAATTAGAAAGGTGAAGATACAAGTATTGTATTATCGAAAGCTAAAAGGTTGTCCAGCCTCCTCTCTTTCGTTGCCTCTTCTCCTTTTATAGTCCTCGACCTCCACCTGCATTAGGTTTCGGTCAACGAGATCTCCTCCATAGATCTCGCCAAGGCTGCTAACTTCCTTGACGAGTCAAAACGACGTCGTTTCCTCTCGACCAGCCTCCATCTTCTCGAAATGGGCCTGACTCTTTGCCGGCCCGTCAATCCTTCATCTTTTGCCTTTAGTTCTCCTTTAATGGGCCTCGCTAAACCTAGACCCAACAGTTGCCCCCTGCATGAAGGGCCACGTGTCCGTCGGTCCTGAATGCATATCTTGCCAGCTTTTGCAATCATTGATTCTCTGCCTAGATAGCTGCAAATCTCTACTTCCCAGATTGCGATTATTTGAAATCTACGGTTGTGATATGCTATCGCGAATCCGACGGCTGAGCCTTGTTGGAAACCGAAGAGTTCTCCCTTGGACTCTACACCTGATTTGAAACCCGCTATAAAAGCAGCCATTAACTGCCGATTACCACTCTTTTACGCTCTCTGACACGTTCTTTCATGTAACCTCTCTCTTTTCCTTGTTTGCTCCTCCATTTAAAATCTCTTTCCTATTCTTTCTAAGAGATAGTTTCTGAAATTCTTCAACTTTCCTTTAGCTTTTCAAATCACTTCTTCGATAGCCCTTCTTTTGATTTCAAATATGTTTCTAGCCAATTCCTTGATTTTCTTTTGAGATGGAACCTGCCAAAAGCGACGTCGGGAGCTCTAGGGCCCTTAAGGGAGGTCTTCGACATAAATGTACTAAAAAGGTCGTGATAGATAGAACTACCGTCGTAGCCTTTAAAACAGAGATGGTGGCGAGAGCTTTGACTATTGCTGAGCCTGGGAGGGTAACCTTCGGCCCTCACCAGCCTTCCACCTTATCACCCCAGGATGTCTGTAACCTAATAGTTCAGTCTGGTGCCCCGAAGGAGCTGGCGGTGGTTCCATCACCTGACGAAACCCCTGAACAGGCACCCCCAGGGTGGTTGTGCGTTCATGAGAGTTATATCTCAAAATGTCATCTCCAATTCCCTCTTCCTGACCTCCTTTTAGACCTCCTTGACCGCTATGGTTTAGCGCTTCCTCAACTATGCCCTTATGTGATTAGGGTTGTTCAGGGTCTTATTGTTAGGTCTAGGGAAGAAGGAATCCTTTTCGGGATCCAAGATTTGGTTAACCTTTATACCATCAAAGAGAGCAACCCGACCAAGGGGGTTGGAGGCACTTATTACCTTGCAGCTCGTCCTGGTCGTGGAATTTTTACTTTCTTAGTTAACGATGTATTCTGGAGACAAAGATTCTTCTCTGTCAAAGTCGATCCAGCTATGGTCCCAGTTGGTCGCTCATTGCGTACCTCCTGGGGTCGTTTGCTTGGTTAGGGTCCCTCTTGATTTTACTCTCTTTCATTGTTTTGAGATTTATACACTCAGAGGCTCCTTGTTTTTTTTTTCCAGGTATTACGGATCCTCCTCAAATCACCCTTAAAACTGCAAGAGCTTTAGTTAGACGGCTTATACAAGGTTCTACTAACTGGTCAGCCTTTCCTTCGCTTAGGATTCGGAAAGCTAGGTTCTCTGAATTATACGGGATCTCGTTTACTGCACCGATCTTTGCAACCAACCTTGAAGGCGAGGATGATTTTAATAACTTGTTGCTTTATTTTCTTTTTATATGTCTGCTAATACTCTTTTTATGTCTAGTTTCGAAAGACGAGGCTACGATTGATATTTCTACAGAGCTTAGCACTTCTGAAAAAGTTGGAAATATGCCTCTCCATCCTTCTTTCCGCTCTATCGATGCCAGGTCTCGCCAGCCACGGAATTCAGGAGGCTCCCATTCTCGTGGTAGCCTTAATGGCAAGGCATCGGCTGGATCATTCTGAGCTTCTATCAGGGAGATGCTTGATGACGGCTCCTCTAAGGCTCCACAGGTTGTGACCCCTATTTCCACAGTTCCTGAGACTCCTCTAGCTCATGGAACAGGGATCGAGGCTCGGGGTCTGACAAAACCTGACTTTCGAGGGAAGGAGGTTGTTGTTACCGGAGATAACATCATCCAAAGGCCTGATGCCAGTCCCCATGTTTCTAGAGGGAGTCAAGAATCTGATCACCCTTCTGCAAAGAGGGTTAATTCTAATTCTGGTGACAGAGTTTCTAGGTCTCCCTCTTCTACCTCTAGAGGTAGCAGGGTGCCTGGAACTTTACCCATACTAGGCCAGGCTCCATGTTGGAAGATAACTGGGGGCTGGCTACATTGGTGCGTCATATGAAGCAACCTGAGTGTCCTTTTCCCGTCATTAATAATCTGAGGAACAAAGAAGGCTACCTGGAGGTGTCTCATTATCTTGGTCAGGTAATGATACTTCTTGACTTTCCTTTTTGCAATTTGTTCCTATGATGACTTGCGCTGATTAGTAATTTCTATGTATAGCTTGCCAATGCTATCAATCGCTCGGTGGTGGGTTATGAAAATCTCTTCGACGGCTTTCCAGAAATCCAGGAGGTAGAGGGTGTGAAGTCTGCCTTCCAAGAAACCAAGAATATGCTGGACCAATCTAAGTCTGATGTCTCAAGGTTCCAAGCTTAGATTGGGGAGCTAATGGCTCAGCTGCAGGCTCGCGAAGGAAAGGTAGATGACCTGACCTTGGAGCTTAAAGTGAAAAACAACAGGATTCTGGCTCTGGAGAGTGCAAAAAGGACTGATGATGCCCAGGTTAATGAACTCATTTCGGCAAATAGGGATCTCATGACAAACAAGGATGCTGAGGTTAAGAGGGTTGTGAGAGCTGGCAAGAAGAAGCTAATTGGAGCTTATGAGAGGGTTTTGGAGTCTATCAAAGAGAAGTTTCAGAAGGAGAAGGAGGAGACTTCTGCCCAGATTTATGCTCAGGAGGTTCAGGCCAATATTGAGCTTCTGGCATGTCTTATTTCGAAGGAAATCAGGAGCGTTCAGGAGGAACACGAACGTTTGATCGCTTTGTTCCCTTCAGTTGTTAAGGACTATGATAAGTCCTTAGTTTCTGATTTATCAATTTCTAAACTTCCTCTTCCTCAGCTGTCTGAAAGCTTAGGGCTGGCGGAGGCTACAACTTTGGACCCAACTGGACCAGACTAAGTTGATGGACAGAGAGCTGACCAAGAAGTGTCCGTGATTAACGAGCCTCAGGAGCCAGCTGGCGACGGAGGGGAGGTTCTGGCAGCGGAAGGTCATGATGTCTGAAGCCTCCTTTCCGTATTCAAGGACTTGTTAAGTGTTTTTTTTTTAATATTTTCGTTAGACTCTTTTGGGTCATACGTGGCCTTTTATTTGTTTCCAAAACTTTTATTGGAGCCTGGATAGGCTTTTAAACTCAAAGGCTTAGGGCCTGGAGAGGCTTTTAAACTCGCGAACCTTTTTGATGCATGTTAATGCATTTTGTTCTAAGTATTTCAGTTTCTAAACTAATTATGTTATTGTGCTATCTTTCCTTTTAGTCGCGACGCTAAGCTCCTCATTGGGTTTACATCCCAAATATTCTAACCTTCTGACTAGGAGGTTTCTTAGATTTCGAAACAGTTCTTTTGCCCCCCAAGGCTTTTGTAATATTCATTCATGCCTTTTAAGGCCCCTTTATTTCTTCTGGGCCTCGTCGGTGCCTAAGGGGGCTCAGGAGCCTGTTAGGACTTAGATGTGGAGATTCGATTGTTAGGACCCTAAGGCTCCTTGATTGCTTCAAGCTTTCGGGTCCTCACACTAAATTTGACTTGGTCTTGATAAGCCTCGGGTATATGTTCCGGTTTCTAGAGACCTGATTGGATCATCAAGATTTTGAGACTCGTATAGATATTTAGGTTTCTAGGAACCTGATTTTGATCGATAGGATTTTAAGACCTTTCATATGTTTAGGTTTCTAGGAACCTGATTTTGATCGATAGGATTTTAAGACCTTTCATATGTTTAAGTTTCTAGGAACCTGGTTTTGATCGACAGGATTTTAAGACCTTTCATATATTTAGGTTTCTAGGAACCTGGTTTTGATTGACAGGATTTTAAGACCTTTCATATATTTAGGTTTCTGATTTTGATTGATATGATTTTAAGACCTTTCAGATATTTAGGTTTCTAGGAACCTGATTTTGATTGATAGGATTTCAAGACCTTTCAGATATTTAGGTTTCTAGGAACCTGATTTTGATTGATAGGATTTTAAGACCTTTCATATATTTAGGCTTATGGAAACCTGAATTTGTTATGAACAATACATGTAATAATGCTCAAAATCGGATTGCATGGATGCATTGTGGTTCAGGAGTCAGTTGCCCGATGGTGAGACATCTGACTCACTGAGGTAGTGGTTTTTGGTGAAGTGGGGCTGTGCTAATTGAAGGAGCTGCCTATGTACCATGTCAAGGGATCAAGCCTAACGTAGTTCGATTTTTCGGGTACCTAATGGTAGTATTTTTGGAGATTCATGGCGTTCCATGATAGTATCTTCGGTACCCTGGTTCGCACCTTTACAAGCTTATAGACGCCAGGTTTTACGACATGGGTGATCCGGTACGGACCCTCCTAATTGGTTCCGAGTTTTCCGGCACCTCGCTCTTTGGTGTTTTCGAATACTTTTCGAAGTACAAGATCACCAACCACGAATCTTCGTGATTTGACCTTGGAGTTGTAGTGTCGTGTCATTGTCTGCTGGTAGTTTTGGATGCGGGGAAAGGCTTGATCTCGTCGTTCCTCGATCAAGTCGAGGTTATCCAGGAGTAACTAGTCATTGGCTTCCGGATTTGAGGTACACAGGCTCCGTCAGAGGCTTCCGACTGAGACTTTGGCGGGAACAACGACTTCCATCCCGTAGGCTAAGGAGAAAGGAGTCTCTTCAGTTTCCCTTCGCGGAGTGGTTCGATATGCCCACAAAACCTCTGGGAGTCTGTCGGCCTAGGACTTTTTTGAGGTACCTAGACATTTTTTGAGATTGGCTAATACCGACTTATTAGCGGCCTCTGCGTGGCCGTTCCCTTGCGGATACCTCGGAGTAGAGGTAGTGAGGCGTATGTTCCATGTGTCACAGAATGACCTAAAATCGTCTGATGTGAATTGAGATCCATTGTCGGTCACGATTTCGTATGGAATTCTGTGGCGACATACGATATCTCGCCACACGAAGGCTTCTACCTCGACCCTCGTGACTTGTTTGAGGGCTTCTGCCTCTATCCATTTCGTGAAGTAGTCAGTTAAAACTAATACGAAACGTAACTTCTGTTGTCCGCCCGAGGGTACGAATGGGCCAATGACATCCATGGACCATCTCATGAATGGATATGGTGCCGATATTGAAGATAGCTTTTCGGTCTGCTGGTGGATGATCCGGGCGTGCCTCTGGCATCTGTCACATTGGGCGGAGTATGTTTCGCATTCTGCGATTAGAGTCGGCCAGAAATAGCCCTGTCTCTTGATTCGGATGGCTAGTGCTCGACCCCCCGAGTGATTTCCACATGAGCCCTCATGTACCTCTGCCATGAGTGTAAAGGCGTCAAGGCCATGGACACATCTGAGGTATGGTCCCGAGATGCTTCGCTTGTAGAGATTGGATTCAATTATGCAATATCTTGCACTTAATGCTTTGAGTTTTTGGGCCTCCCAGTTATTGTGGGGCTATACCCTCCCGAATGTATTGCATAATTGGAATTCGCCAATCTAGTCTTCCGAGTATTTTTTCATGGAGAGAAAAAGCAGAAGTTTGCGTTGGTTTGGGTTATGGGTCGTTGCCTAACTCTTGCCCCCGGAGGTATCCTGGGAATCAGGCTCCTCGGAGGATTTGTTCTCAGGAATACTCTCTGTGCTGTCATTTGATTCGGAATTCTGGACCATTGATGTACATACAATTTCATGCATATTTTAGTGTGTTTTAGCTTA
>OVAN01012310.1:0-13868 GCA_900406275.1 Anastatica hierochuntica | reverse complement strand
AAAGCTGTAATCCTCTCAATGGTAATATACACGATAATATTAAACCTAATACATAATGGCGTAAATGTATTACGAAAGATTTCGCAGATTCTTATTTTGTTGTTCTTTTGGTAATTCGGTTTGGCTTGTTATTCTTTTGGTTATTTCGCTTGTTTGCTCAATGTTTTATAAATTGAAGTGTTACATTATATACTATATAAGTTCCTGTGTACTATATAAGTTCCCGTCTGATACACGAGAAAATAAATATAAAAAATATCATTAAAAATTTAAGATATAAAATTGAAATCCATGTAACTATAATCTGTAAATTTAAAATGTATATTAAAATCATTATTAGTTATTGAAAAATTATGAACTACAACAAATATCTCCAAATTAATCTAAAATTTTTAAAATCACCTGAAACAACATTTTTAATCAAATAATATAATTTTATCATGTTTGCATGATATAATAATTAATATTGAATGTTTTAGTAGACATAAAATATTTAATGATTTAGTCTGTGTAAAAAACTTGTCGTATGTAACAAACCTTTCATTCTCAATTAAATCTGACAGTTACCCATTGCAATTTTTTACGGCAGTTTTGTTATGAGGATCGAAAATTTAGTGTCATTATAGTCATTTTTTAAATGGCATTTTTGAAAACTAATATTTTGATTACAAAGTATTACAAGGACATTTTAGGCACACAAAACATTTAGTAACAGAAATAAAATGTGTGTCAATATAGTCATAAATATATCTTTATGAATCATTTTAGTAATCATCTAAACAAAAAAGCCAAAATAAAATGTTCAGTGTATTTCATACTCTGCAAAATATATTCGAGACCTGAAATGAATGTTTGGTTTAATTCATAGTCTATAAAGGTGTTGTTCGTTTGTTCATCCAAATGATCTATTTGGATGAATCTATGAAATGATGTTTGTTTAGACGCATATATGGATTATTTGGATGAATTATCTGGATGGACCATCTGGATGAGTTTTAAAAGTTTAGTTAAAAGTTTCAAAATCATCCGGATGATTTTTAAAAGTTTAGTTAAAAGTTTCAAAATCATCAAAATGAATTTAATTGGATCATTCAGATGAGTCTGGTTCATCCCAAAACTATAAAAAGACTAAAATGCCCTTAAACAAAACAAAATTTACACAGCGTGAAAATCTAATAGCTACAGTTGCTTGAATAACCGACACTATCTTCCTCATGTTCATTGCCATCGACACAAATTTTTCCGCCGAAACTGCAAAAATGCAAAATCGTATTTTTTCGCTAAAACCGCAAAATCGCAATTTCCCACCAAAACTGTCACAACTGCAAAACCATAAATTGCGTCAAAACCACACCAAAACCGTAAAATCGCATTTTCCGTAAAAATTAAAAAACCATAAATTTCCTCCAAAACCTCTAAACAGTGAATTTTCACCAAAATCATATTTTCCCATTATAACCGCAAAATTGCATTTTCCACAAACATTGCAAAGTTAGAGTTTCCCGTCAAATCAGTAAAATCATATTTTCGACCAAAATCGTAGAATCACATTTTTCCGCCAAAACCACAAAATCATATTTTCCCGCCAAAACCACAAAATCGTTATCCACCATAACCGTAAAATCGTATTTTTCACCAAAACTCCAAAATCACGTTTTCAACAACACAATCATGTTTCCCGCCAAAACCGCAAAACTGTAAATTTTCACCAAATTGCATTTTCCACGAACACCGCAAAATCGCATTTTCCCACCAAAACAGTAAAATCACATTTTCTCGTCAAAACGGAAGAATCACATTTCCCCGCTAGACTCGCACAATCTTATTTTCTAGGCAAAACCGCAAAATCACTATCGCGCAAAAACCACAAAATCACATTTTCCCACAAAAGTCGTAAAATTATTTGTTCTGTCAAAATCGCAAAATCGAATATTTCGCGAAAACGTTAAACATTATATTTTCGAAAAATCGCAAAACCATATTGTCCCGTAAAAGCCGTATAATCGCATTTTCCACAAAGCCGCATTTTTCTGTCAAAACCGCAATATCGTGTTTTCTTGCAAAAACCACAAAATCACATTTTCCCCAAAACCGTAGAATCACATTTCACCTAAACCAAAATCACATTTTTTTTTTGCAAAAATCGCAAATTATATTTTTTCCGCAAAACCGCAAAGTCACATTTTTCTCGTCAACACTACAAAATGGTATTTTTTCCGCCAAAACTGCAAAATCAATCTAAAAGTATGATTTAAAAGTTATTTGGTTGGAATTATAATTTTAATAAAAGATTAAAATTAATTTGGCTAATGTTAAATAGAAAAATAATGATTAAGATGACAAATATATGGTTATATCAAAACAAAATTATTTTTGGTTTTTTTTTCTACTACAATCATTCTGGATAAATCATCCGGATGAACAGTTGAATAAGGAAAGAACAGACCAAAATAAAATGTTTGGTTTAATTCATAGTCTACAAAATCTTGTGATCTCAAAAAAAAATACAAAGATTGGCATGGTTTTCAAACGAATGTTTGGTGTGGGACCCAAATGTGAAAGCAACAAGCCAACAACACTAAGGTGGTCCCAAACTATTATTCTGCGGTCCAAACTGATTCTCTCCTAAAGCTATACAGCGGCGACCACTTTAGAAAATGCTGTAAAAAAAATTAGCATTCACTCTGCAAGCCATCTACTCTCATCTTTAAAAATTTTGTCTCCTTCATGGAACAAACTCCTCCTCCTCCTCTAGAATCTAACTCTCTGGGATCGCCTCCTCTGGTGGTTCCTAGAGCCACTACTGATTTGCAGATAGTATCACTTCTTCACAAGCATCCTTTGATACGGTTCACTGGCTTTGCTTCTGGTTGGTGTAGGGGCTGCAACGACCTCTCCGATGATTACATCATTGATGAAGAGTCCGTCGGATCAAAATATTACATTTACGGAGGTTACCGTTGCAATACGATAGGGTGCGGTAATGGTGATGTTGTGTTCCATAAAGAGTGTGCCAAGCCCTTACAAGAAATCAACCACTCTTCCCATCCCCAACATCCCTTGAAGCTCAAAGTGACCAGCGAAGATACTAACGAATATACTCTTTGTAGCATATGTGGAATGGAGTTCAAAGTTGGTTATTGTTGTTCAATATGTGATTTCAACTTAGATCTGATGTGCGTGAGGAGACCAGAACCACTTGTTCTTCCCGCAAATTCCTACGGACACGAGCATCCACTCCAACTCTTTTGTAGTCATGGCTCTTGCGCTGAACGGAAGATCTGCATAGCGTGTCCCTTATATGTAAACCCATTTGCTTCACACTATAGATGTCATCAGTGCAAATTTGATATCCATGTGGATTGTGTAGATCTTTTTCCAGAAGCATACCACAGTTCTCACCCCCAACACCCTCTCAAGTCGCTGAAATCTGAAGTCCCTCGTTACTCCGACAAGAAATGCCTTCTTTGTGAAGAGGAGTTCGATAAACGACACCATCAACTTCACCACTGCGATGTTTGTAATTTCAGCATATGCAGAGCATGTATGAGAAACCCCCCACCTGTTAACGTTGAATGCCCGACTAGCCATGAACATCAACTTCATCTTTTTCCAAGACGCATCGATTTCACTTGCAATGCTTGTGGGACGCATGGTGACCGAAGCCCTTATTTTTGTCTTCAATGCAATTTCGTGATTCATCGGCAATGCATCGATCTTCCCCGCATCATAAACATCAACCGCCATGATCACCGCATCTCTTACACTCGTCGCCTTGGATATGGAGAGTGGAAATGCAGAGTTTGCCGAGAAAAAGTAGATGGGTTTTGTGGGGCTTATACTTGTGTCAAATGTCCTAAGTTGGCTACTCATTCTCTATGTGCAACGAGAAACGATGTATGGGATATGGTAGAACGAGAAGGGACACCCGAGGAAGAGGATGAAATTGCTCCATTCGAGGTGATTGATGATACCACGATCAAACATTTCAGCCATGATCATAACTTACAAATCAACAAGGATGGCCTTGGCCGAGTTGTACATGAAAGCTCGCTCTGTGTAGCATGTGTCTTCCAGATTTGTTCTGAACCTTTCTACAGTTGTGAGCAATGCGACTTTATTCTCCACGAAAAATGCGCTCACCTTCCACGGAAGAAACGTCATGTGCGCAACAACCAACCATTCACACTGGTCACAGATGCTCGCAACGTATTTGACTTTTGTCATCTTTGTAACCGGTCTTTCACAGGATTTATGTACAAATCTGGTTCTGATGTGACTATAGATGTACGATGCGGTTCGACTTCAGATTCAATTGAGCACGAAAGCCATGAACATCCTTTATACTACTACGACTTTACATCCAACTGTAAGTGTTGTAGTCAGTGTGGGAACGAAGAAAAATATGTCTTTGGTTGTTCGGAGTGTGACTATTATTTGGACTACAAGTGTGCTCTTTTACCGAAAAAGGTAATGAAGAAGAGGTACGATGATCATCCTCTCTTTTTGTGTTTTGGTAACAAAGATGCGGACGGTGAATATTGGTGTGAGGCATGTGAAACAAAAGTGGATCCAAAGAAATGGTTCTACACGTGCAATGATTGTGGGATCACACTGCATATCTCTTGCATTGTGGGAGACTTCTCATATATTCTTCCAGGTTCAGTAGTAACATCGTATGTGATCAACCTTAAAGTGGTATCCAACATCTCTATTTGTAGACCACTTTGCTTTGGATGTAAATCTCGATGCAAGCTCCCTTCCATTCTTAAGATTTCCATTGACGGAGATGATGTATACGTTTGTTCTTACGAGTGTGGGCAAAGAGTTATTGAGTCAAAGAAACCTTAGAATTCAAGTAATAAAAAATATTTCTCTTTGTTAATGCTTTAGAAACTCAAACCTCAAAACTAAAGCTCTCAAACAAAACTCTCTTGCCATTACTCGGCTAGTTATAAGAAAAACCTATTCCTATTCGTAATAGGAAAATACTTTGTATTGTTTTGATAACTCCTAAACAAAACCAATCCTTATTTACTTAATTTAGAGTTTTCTTTTTGTTGTAGCCTGTGACCCAAGTTCCGTCTTTAAGCTTATCCCAACATTCTCCCCCTTAAACTTAATGTTATTTCCTCCAAGCTCATGAACACCAATAAGATCTCTCATCTCCTTAAACTTTATTTTACCAAGTTCCTTCGTTAAGATGTCTGCTCTTTGCTAATTTTCCGGAACATGCTCAGCTTTTATTAACCCATTCTCTACACAATCTCGTGTAAAGTGGTATCTTGTCTGTATATGCTTGCTCTGTCCATGAAACACGGGATTTTTGGTGAGGGCTATTGCTGATTTATTATCTATTCGTAAAATCACTTTATCACACGAAGCTCCATTTATTTCACCAAGCAAATCATGCAACCATATTGCCTGTCTGGCTGCTTCTGTACATGCCATGAACTCTGCCTCACAAGAAGATAGAGTAACAGTTTCTTGCTTTTGTGAGCACCAAGTGACTGGGCTTTCTCCAAGATAAAACATGTGACATGTTGTTCTCCTGCCATCATCTGGATCCACGTTGTGACTATTGTCGCTATAACCAACTAGGTTTGTCATTATAGTGGCCGAGTACTTGAAGTTCAAGCCGAAGGTAGTAGTGCCTCAGAGGTATCTTAGGCACTGTTTTAAAGCTACTTCATCGGATTCTCTGGGGCTCTGCAAGTATTCGCTTATAACTCCAACACAATAAGATAGATCAGGTCGAGTATGAAGTAAATAAAGAAGACATCCTATGATCTTTCTATAGCCTGTGGCATCTATCTCTTTTTCATCCTCAGATCTTGATAGCTTAAGACCTGATTCCATTGGTGTTTGGACTGAATTACAATCACTCATCCCCACTTCTTCCGAGATCCTTAGGGCATATCTCTCTTGATTAAACACTACACCTCCTTCGTGTTGTGTTACTTCGATTCCTAGGTAGTAAGTAAGTCTCCCAAGATCACTCGTCTCAAATTTCAACGCCATCTCCTTCTTGAACTCGTTAATGATGCTTGTATTTGTTCCAGTGACGAATAAATCGTCTACATATATTGCGACCAAGAGGATGTTCCCATTCACCATTCTCCTATAAATTGAAGGTTCTTTTAGGCACTTCTTAAATTGGAGTTCTCGGAAGGATTTGATTCAACTTGTCATTCCATGCTCTCGGAGCCTGTCTCAAACCATACAAAGCTTTCTTGAGCTTATAGACTTTGTTTTCACAACCCTCCACTACCAAACCTTCTGGTTGTGAAACATAAACAATTTCTTTTAACTCACCATGAAGAAAAGTTGTTTTAACATCAAGATAATGTATTTTCCAACCTTTAGATGATGCGAGACTGATGAGTAGTCTAATTGCTTCAATAAGAGCTACTGGAACAAATACTTCATCCAACTTTATTCCATGTCGCTGCACATATCCTTTCGAAACGAGCCGAGCCTTATGCTTATTAAACTTCTATAGGAGTTTTTCTTCAACTTGAAGACCCATTTTAAGCCAATTGGCTTAACTCCTTGCGGAATATCTACCAAGTCCCATGACTCGAGCTTGGTAATTGATCTAATCTCATCTTCACACACGAGAATCCAATCGCGAGAATCCCTTGCTTCTTCATAGCATTTTGGCTCGTCGTTATGGCTCATGAGCAGGACCTCACCTTCCTCTTCAGCTAGCGTCACATAATCTTCCCAATATTTTGGTTTCGTATTTTGTCTTGTTGACCTCCTTATCATGACTTGACCAGGGCTTGTAGTCTCTGTGGATTGGTCATTAACTTCAGAACCGTCTTCTTCTTCCTCTTCGTCCTCACTTGCACCTTCATTATATGTCCGCCATTGTCATCGTTTTCAGCGATTGCTTCAGGTGGAAATAAGCCTGTTTCATTGTTATTTTGCTCTGTTTCAATGATTCCATGATTTCCGAAAGTTCCAAGGGTAATTCGAAACCCACCAACTCTCTCCTTTGCCGTGAATGATTGGTTCCAATTCCAAGTTTTTGTTTCATCGAATACAACATCGCGACTTACGACTATTTTCTTTGTTAATGGTTCTAACATACAGTTAGCCTTTGTTCCGGGTTCGGTACCTAGGTGGACAAGAACTCTTGACCTATCATCGAGTTTCTTTAGATGAGATGTCTCTAGTTTCATATACCTAATGCATCCGAAGGTTCTAAGGTGTTGAATATTGGGATTTTTGCCATGGAACATCTCATATGGATCTTATCTTTAATTGCTCTAGTGGCTATTCTGTTCAAGAGATACGTAGAGTGACGAATTGCTTCTCCCCATAGAGTATTTGGAACCCTCATGTGCTTCAAGATGTTTCTGGTCATTTCCATTAATGTTCTATTACGTTTGTCAACAACACCGTCTTGTTGAGGAGTGTATGGAGCCGTTAGATGACGTTTTACTCTTGTATAATCGCAGAAAGAATTAAATTCTTGTGAGGTAAACTCTCCTCCTTTATTCGTTCTGAATGTATGTATAGTCACATTTGAGTCTCGTTCCACCAAGCTTTTAAATCTTTTAAATTTATCGAAAGCTTCATTCTTCTCTTACAATAAACTTGTCCACATATATCTTGAATGATCGTCGATAAGGACAAAGGCATATTTATTCCCAGCAGCTGTACTTGATGTTATAGGACCGCAAAGATCACCATGAATGAGCTCAAGTATCTTATTTACTGATATATCGCAGATTGCAGAAAGGATTGTCTTGCTTGCTTTCCAAGCAAGCATGAGCCGCAAATTTCCTTCCCAAAGTCGAAACATGAAATCCCCGTGACAAGCTCCTTTTCACCATTGATTTTAAAGTTTCAAAGTTGACATGACCCATCTGTGTGTGCCATAGTCTTGATGTACTTACAGTTGTAAAAAGAAGACAACTAGTATCCTTGATCTTCATTTGAACTTTGTACAATCAGTTCTTTGATCTTAATGCTTTAGCAATCAGTCTTCCATCTCGGTCATGCATTATCAAGTACTCATCTTTCATTCTCACATCACAGCCGGATTATGCGGCTTGTCCAAGACTGATAATGTTGCTTTTCAAGTCTGGGATAAAATAAATGTCACCCATCATCCTAGGCTCACCGTTTCTATCTAGGAACTCAATGACGTCTTTTCCTTTAATGTCGATTCGTGAGTCATCACCAAATCGTACTTTTCTTGTAATAGAGTGATCGATATAAGAGAAATACCTTTTATCTCCACTCATATGGTTACTAGCTCCGTTGTCGAGGTACCAGATATTTTCTTCTGTGTCAGTCTCATATTGCTTTGGTACAACCTTTTTCTCATTAAGATAAAACACTTCATGCAGCATGAACTTATCTGCATCACGTGTGTCGCTATTGTCAATCTCCTGAGCTTCTTACAATTTTAAAAGTCTATCTGGGCAAGTAGAAGCGTAAAGGTCATTCTTGTCACAACGAAAACAAGTGATTTTGGACAGATCCTTTGGTCCATTACTTCGGCCACCACGACCTCTACCCCTGTTATAATATCAACCTTTGACTCTTTCTGCTCTCATATGCCTTGTTTTAATGGCTTCCCATACCTTCTTTGTCGTGTCTATCTCTACTACTTGTAATATGAGTGACTCGGGGGTATGGATTCAAAGATAAGAGCAATAGCAATGTCGTTCTTCTCCAAATCATCAGAGGGAGTTTCTATGATGTCCCACACTTTGTGTACTTTGAGTACGACTTTCATTCGAATAGCCCAGTTGGTCGATTTTAACATGAAGCACTTGATTGAGGACGGTCCTCCTCCTCTTCCTTTTGCTTTCGTTGCCCTTGAAACTGTGATATCTCCCATAATTCACAAATAGTTTCGTTATGAAGAAACGAAGTAAACAAAAACAAAGTACACGGGAGTGTTTGATGTTTTTGATGCTTCTGTCGGAAGTCAGTGATCTTCTCCTTAAGATCACACGGTTTTAAACAGATCGCACACAGGATTTGTGCAAGTTTTTTTTCTTTTGATCTCGTGTTTCGGATGTGAAGATGATGCTTCAAAGGATGATTCTAGACGATGATGATGGTGATGGTCACGGGCAGAGATGATAAGGATAAGAAAAACAATACCTTCTTCTCGATAAGAACAGAGTATCGGAGAAGAACAAGGTATGTGTAATAGAGCACTTGTATCAAAACTTAGGCCTTGAAGATTTAAAAAACCTATCGGAACTAATAAGTAAATATATACGAGTGACTATCTCTTTGTAGCACCAATTTGGTTTTGTTGAGCTATCACAATGAGTACATTTTGTAAAAAAAGTTAAATCTTTTTATGTCAAAATGGGTTTGTGTTCAAAGTCAAATTGTGTTGAAAGCAACAAATAAAGGTCTCTAAAACTTGAGAGATAAGAGAGAAAATTATAGGATTGAGTTTAGCTATGACAAAATCTCAAAGAGAATTGTGAAGAACTGTCCATAGATTCTTCTCAAAGAATGCAAAGGAACCGGTTAGAGAAACTTTAGATTAGGGCTGGGCAAACTACCCGGAACCGAAAAACCGAACCGAAACAATTGGAATCGAAAACGAACCGAAACCGAAAAAAAACTAAAAATTACCCGAACGGTTCCTATTTTCGAGAACCGAAATAACCGGAACCGAACCAAACTGCAATATTTCGGATAACCGAATAAAACCGAAAATACATGAATATATTCAAAAATAAAAATATGCAAAAATACCCGAAAATTCCCGGAAATTTATACCCGAATGGTTACTTAATTCAATCGGAACCGAAACCGAAACCGAACCGAAATATTTAAGGACTCGAATGGTTTCAATTTTTGAGAACCGAAAGAACCGAGAACCGAACGCCCAAGCCTACTTTAGATGTACAATGTCGTCACTTTCAGTCTTTGGGTCAGCCTCAAGGTAGTCTCTGTTCATTTGTGGAACGGAAGAAGAAAAGATTCATGCCGATATATAATGAGATTAAGCTCAGGTTTAAACAATGTTTCTTGAAACAACAACAAGGATAATAACCCGCAATTCGCAGGGTACCTAAAGGTATCTCTATGAGCCAACCGGCTTCCCGTTTAGTTTAGGGAAAGGATCTTGCTTGCTTAGAACTACCACTTTGCTCTTGTGCGCTAAATAGCCTTTCACAAGGTTCTTGTATATCAAGATCGTCATTATACATTCCACCTCGTCTAAATCCATGTCCATTTCTAGCCATCTAAGTGCTTTCGCAATCACTTCAAGCTTCAGCTGGTGAGCTCTCGCTGGATCACTCTTCTTCTGGATTATATAACTGAAAACATTGATAACGAATGAGTGTTATGAATCTAAAGTAAAATATGAGAATCTTCGATGGAATGATAGCTCGTGTTACATAAATCGTGCTTACATTTTCTTCATGAGTCTCTGGTAGACTTGGAGCTCCAACTTTTCCAAGACAAGATACACACCTGACCTCAAGAACCTGATCAAAGATGATTAGATCGATATTAAGCTCAAGCGAACACTAGAAACGGCCTACTCTAGCTACAATGCTCATGCACTAGTCTAACACAAGGACTTAATATTTGGATGCCGGTAAGTAAAGTAAGATGTCAAATAGAAAGACATACCGATCTTCATGTTCTTGAAGAGCATGTCGGAGAAGCCTGAGATCACCCTTTCTCAGAGCTTGCACGATCTTTACGTACTGGAAAACATAAGGAACTTGGGTTAAGAGAGCTATAACATCAAAACTAAAGAGTATTTTATAGAACACGAGGAAAGTTGTTACCTCATGAAGATTATAATTACGCAAGAGCTCATTTGTTGGTATGATTCCTATCGAAAGTTTTACAGGTATCAAGTACTTCAATATCATCCTGATCCATATAAGCCACATTAAGTAAAAGCTATGCAAGAGGAAGAAAATCACAGAGTAAACAAGAATTATACCTTATATTCCGTTCTCGTTTAGGGTTGCAATGTTGTAAGGCGTATGATAGCTTTGTATCAGCCTGCAAGATTGTAAAATAGCAAATGCCACTTTAAATACAATGAAATGAATTTTGACGGAAAACAAGAAATTATCCTAATGACTCACAGCAAGAAAATTTTCGTTGAAGACTTCTAATCTTCCGGTATAATACATGTACGTAACCTGCAGAGTTTGAGAAAGAAAACAAAACATAAGATATCGGAAAGAACACCAACGGCGAAAGCACTCTGCTGGGCCGACATATAGTGAGGCAAACAAATAAAACTTCATGCAGAGAATTACAATATACCTTGTCTCTTCTTGGAAATTCCTCAAAGTCAAATATCCGAGCAGTTTCGATACTTCTAATAACACTTCGACAAAGATTGACGGTTCCAAGCTGAAAAACAGAATTAAGGGAGACATGTTTAGCAATTCAAATCAATGGTTAACCATATTCCGAATAATAATATATGAGTGAATGTTTTAGATATATCAAATCATAAATATCGAACTTTTGCTGGAAAGTATATTACCTTGAAGTAGATCTTGAACAATTGGCAAGTCACATATAATGCTCCGACCCGTTTTGGACCTTTACCCTACAGTTTCAAACTAAATTAAGGAGCCGAAAACGGAACTCAACACAAAAGTAAAATATTTATCTGAAGATAGATACTGAAACGTACAGCAAGAACTCCAAAAACCTTCATGAGAAGAGATCCAGCTGCTTTTAATTTCTCGGGAGATTTTCCATTAGAGGTCAATTCTTTATCAGCCTGCATTTCCATTGTTAACCAATCTCACTTTCAGAAGTTTAAAAACCTCGGCGATATGAATATAAACAAATATAAGATTTTGGGAAGAGTGAAATATAAGTAAAAGATTACCTTTTCTGCAAGGACTCGGATTTCATAACAAACTACATATAAAGCTTCTAAAGCCCATGCTGATTCCCAATTACGAAACTCTTGAACAAAAGCACTGCACATATAGAGAGATCAACAATTTTCAGAACACAACGAAAAAGCTCATGTATTCTACAATAGGTAAAACCCTGTATTCAAATTAGACATCAATGACGCAGAGAGGAGGAGAAAACTTTACTTGGCAAACTTCTCGAAAGCAAGGTATGCTTCCACTAGATTCCCGACCCGGTAACTTTGTAGAGAGCGGAACAAATGAGCTAGAATCTCGCCGTATTCAGAGAATTTATCAGACTGTCTTATCAAACTACTAGCATCCTGTATGAACCAAAGAAAAGAATTCAGCCTTTCGTATCTCTCTACATAAAAAGCGAGAAAGTTTCAAGACTTAAAACCTAAATCCACATTCAAAAACTCAAAACATATAAAGAAAGTGAACACTACTACTTTATCACAGACAGTTTCAAGCCTTAGATTCAAAATTCACACTAATTGGATAACAAGAGGACCCAATTGTAAGATCATACTATAACCTAAAAGCCACAAGCTTTACGAATCATACTGTAACTAAGCATCCTCGATTACAATCTAACCCAGAAAGATACTTTTGATGTTTCAAACCCTAAATTCAAAACTCACTGTAAGCATCATCCTGGAACGAAATCGAACCTAAAAGTCTCAACCTTTAACAACATTAAGGATCCATTATTGCAAAAAAAACAAACCCCTACTGTTTCAAATCTCTTAATCACGACATGGGTCTCGGTCAAACAGACAACTTTCACAGAATTTTGTGTAAGAATCGGAGAATTAGCGTACCTGGAAGACGTTAAGTCCGTCGGCGAGTGAGAGAAGAGATGCAGAATTGGAAGAGAAAGAGAGGAGACGACAAAGTGTAGAAGAGTCTTGGTACGAAACGGCGTCGCAGAAGCGGTTTAGATACTCGGTGATTCGTCTGTGAGCTTCACCCATGCTAACGTATGCCATTGTCGTCTTCTTCTTCGAGTTGTCTTTCGTATATGACCAGAGAGAACGAAATCAGAAATACCAATTCTTTTGATTACAACAAAAAAAAGGAAAGTACGGAGATATGGGAGAAAACGACGGCGTTTTATAGGTGAGCACCGGTTCAATCGTGGGAAGATTTAGTCCGGTTCGGTTTTGATGTTTCAAGTGTATTAATCCAATTTTAGTTGGGCCACTTAAAAGGTCCATAGTACTATAGTTATATGTCTGGAAAATATATCGTTAGGAAACGTTTGTTTATCACAAAGCTTTGGAAAAATGGACAAAAAACCCCCTCAAGTTTAACAAAAGCATAAATAAAAAACTTAATTTTTTTTTTGTGAGTTATAAAATCTTGACCTAATAAAAAAATAGAAAAGTACTTCCCATGTTTTTTTGATCGTCTAAATTATTATTATTGCTATTACAAATTTTGAGAAACAACTACAAGGACAATTCTTCATCGGACAAATCTTTTCGTTCTATCTGCTGCATCATATCATCAAGACGAACGGTCCTCGCTTGTACCACGCTGAAGATTTTTAATAAGCATGAATCCATTAATCCGCAATTAAATCGCGCATCTTCGATGAATCGATCCACTGACCGCGTGATGTATACTCCTTATGTTAAGTTACGACATTTACGTAACAGAGGATGAACATATCACAAAGGTTTCGTTTTTCTAACGAGATTTTAATTATACATTTTTCTGGTGAAGAGGAGAAACTAGTATTTATCAAAACTTTAATTATTTATGAAAGAATGGGAAAACGTTTTCTATTATTTATCTCTTAAACTTTACAAAGAGGTAAAAACTCTATATTTATACAAAACTCATGAAACCTAAAACCCTCGATAATTAATGTTAACATACGAAAGCCCATCATAAGCTCATATCTCTTAATACCCTCCCTCAAGTTGGAGCATGGAGATCTCGAATGCCCAACTTGGGTAAAATCGC
>OVAN01012309.1:0-13872 GCA_900406275.1 Anastatica hierochuntica | reverse complement strand
TGATTGAGAATCTAGCCCAAAGTGACCATTGTGACGGTGAGGAGTATGATATGTCGGTTAGAAGTGTGGGATCTAAGGATGACAAGATAAGAGAGCTTAGTGAGAAGGTAGACAAGCTCATTCTCCAAACTAAAAGGAGCGTTCACTTTGTTAAAGCGGAAAACGAAGATGGACAAGAGAATGAGAACCAAGAAGAAGTAAGCTATGTTCAAGGAGGGTATTACCAAAAGCCCTTCAACCAAGGATATAGACCTTACAACAACAACAACTTGTCTTATCGAAGCACCAACATGGAGAACCCACAAGACCAAGTATATCCTCTCAAGGCTAACCAACAAGGGTGGAAATACCAACCCAAGGCCTACTTCCAAAGGCCTCAACAACAACAACAACAAGTGTCAACAAAGAAGAAGACACCAATTCTCTACTTAAGACTCTATTGGAAGGACAAAATGAGACTAAGGTTGAGTTTAACAAGAGGTTTGAAGACATTAACGTGAAGATTGAAGCAATGTACCAGGGCATCTGCATGTGAGTTTTGTTCCTTTGGGATCTACGTGAGTTTGCATACTTTGAACGAATCAACGAGCCTCTTGGTTATGGCTGGGTACTTGGCCATGCTAGCATCTTTTGCTTGGTAATCGCCTTGCGTGTGGCTTACGATCAATTGGGAATCGTTGTAAACTTGTAGGATCTCTATTTCCAAGTCTTTCACCAGGCTTAGACCCGCAATTAGGGCTTCATACTCACTTTCATTGTTGGTGGCTTTGAAGTTACATCTTACTGCTCTTGATACAGCTTCTCCTCTTGGTGAGATGAGCACGAGGCCTACACCTGCCCCTCGTATGTTGCTGGATCCGTCCATGTAGAGTTCCTACTCTTCTTCGCCTTTGTTTTCTTGTTGGATCGTGACCTCTTCTTCTGCCTCTGGTATCATCGGCGAAGAGGATTCTGCTACAAAGTCAGCCAGGACCTGTGATTTGATCTCCGTGGTCGGGCGGAAGATCACGTCGTACTCGCCAAGTTCCACTGGCCATTTGGTTAGTCTTCCGGATACTTCTGGCTTGTGGAGCACGGATTTGATAGGGAAGGACGTGACGACTATCACTAGATGAGCCTGGAAGTAGGGGCGCAACTTTCTTACCAAGATGACCAGGGCGAGAGCCAGTTTCTCCAGGTGGCTATAGCGGGTCTCGCTGTCCAGAAGAGATTTAATCACATAGTACACCAGACGCTGCTTTCTTTCTTCTTCTCTAACCAAGACGACACTCACGGCGTGCTCTGAGACGGCAAGGTACAGGAGCAGAGGCTCTCCGTCTTGGGGCTTGGAGAGAAGAGGTGGCGTTGTGAGATATTCCTTGAGTCTAATTAGGGCGTCTTCAGCCTCTTGGTTCCATTCAAATTTCCCTGTGAACTTAAGGGCTTCAAAGAATGCATGCGTCTTGTCGGACAACCTGAATATGAACCTGCTCAAGGCCGCCATTCTTCCAATGAGCTTCTAGACATCTCGTGGAGTCTTAGGCGAAGGGATCGCTTGGATCGCCTTTATTTGCTCTAGGTTCGCTTCAATGCCCCTCTATGTGACTATGTACCCCAAAAAATTTTCGTAGCTCACTCCGACTGAACACTTAGAGGGGTTGAGCTTCATGTTATACATCCTCAAGGTAGAGAAGGCTTATTGCAGGTGGCTATGTGATCTTCTGCGTCTAAAGACCTAACCAGCATGTTGTCTATATAGACTTCCATAGTCTGGCCGATTTGGTCTGCGAACATCATGTTGACTAGCCACTGATAAGTGGATCCTGCATTCTACAACCCAAAAGGCATTACCTTGTAGCAGTAGATTGCGCGAGAAGTCATGAAGGATGTCTTTTCCTGTCGTCCAGGTGCATGAGTATTTGATTGTACCTGGAAAAGGCATCCATGAAGCTCATTAGTTGGTATCCAGCTGTGGCATCTACCAGCTTATCTATGTGAGGCAGTGGAAAGCGATCTTTGGGGAAAGATTTGTTTAGATCCGTGAAATCTATGCAGAACCGCCATTTGCTATTTTTCTTGCCGACCACGACGACATTTGCTAGCTAATCCGGATAGTGAACCTCCCTAATGAACCCAACCGCCAGGAGGTTTTTGACTTCATCGTTGATGATCTGGTCTCGTTCAGCCGCAAATTTCCTCCTTTTTTGCTTGACTGCCGGGTATGAGGGATCTACTTGCAGCTTGTGGACTATGCCTTCCAGGTCTATTCCTGGCATATCCACGTGAGACCTGGCGAAGCTGTCTGCATTGGATCTGAGAAAGTCTATCAGCCTTTGGTGTATGCCTTCCTGTAGTCTTGCCCCTATTCTGAGATTTCTGCCTTGTTCTCCGGGTACCAGAGGGACGTCGTCCAACTATTCCACTTCCGGCTCTTCAGTATGCAATGCGGGAAGTGTCTTATGTAATTGTTATAATGGAGCCGTCTTTCCATTCAAGGTGGTCTGGTAGCATGATCGAGCGTTTTCTTGCTCTCCCTTTATCTCCTTAATTCCCCATGGGGTTGGAAACTTGAGTACTTGGTGGAAGGTTGATGGCACTGCTCTCATCTCGTGTATCCAGGGTCTGCCCATGATCATGTTATAGGTGGAGGGACAGTCTATGACAGAAAACTTAGTGGATAATTTGATTTCTCCGGCGCAAACCGGGAGTGCTATTTCTCTAATGGTCTGCTTGACTTCCCCACTGAAGCCCACTAGCGGCATGGTCTTCTTGATCAAGGCTTTCGGGGTTAGACCCAGGTCCGTGAATGCTCCCAGGAAAAGTACGTTTGTGGAGCTTCCATTGTCGATGAGTACTCTCTTCACCAAACAATTCACCACCGACAAGGAGACGACTTATGCGTCATGATGTGGTGTCAGGATTCCGTCCTTACCCCCAGACACGAAACTTATGACTTCTTGGATGAGGTTTTGGCGCTTGACTTCTGGGGTGCTATGATTATTTTTAGCAAGCCTAGTGCTTTTCTTGGCAGCGGCGTGTGTGATGCCACTTATCTCCAAACCCCCAGATATCACGTTGATCACCCTATCGTGTCTTGGGGAATCATGTGCATGGCGGCCGAGCGGGACTCCTTCTTCCTGGTTACCTAGCATCTCCTTGGCCTTCTTGGAAAGTAATTCTCGTAGGTATCCCTTCTTGAGCAGCGCGTTGACTTCTATTCTTAAGGATATGCAATCCTCTGTTTTGTGACCGTGGTCATTGTGGAAGTCGCACCATTTGTTTGGATTCTGCCGGTTGTCAGGTGATCTCATCTTCTGGGACCATTTGACTTGGCCTCCCATCTCTTTCATGACTCCTTCCAGCTCCGCGGTCGATATTGACAGGTTTGATGCGTCCGGCCAGGTATGAACCGGTGGGAATCTAGTGATGTCTAGCTTTCCCAGAGGTTTGTGCCCTTTGGCTCCCTTCTGTCCATCGTCTCTCGTAGGTCTCTGGTAGGGCTTGTCATCGCTGGCCGTCTTCTCAGTCCTCATGACCCGAGATTCTTTCCTGGAAAGCAGATCTTCTTCCCATTTGATTTGTGCTTGGGCCCTGGAGAGAACATCCTCCATTATTCTGTAGTGATACTTAGTGAGCTCCTTGTATAGATCACCATCAGGCAGGAGTCCCCTCTTGAAGGCAGAAATCGCGGTAGCAACACTGTAGTTTGGGATGGTAACTTTCTGATTGTTGAAGTGGTGAAGGTAGCTTCTAGGCGGCTCTGCCTTATGCTGATTGATCTCATAAAGGTCATCGAAGGACTTGGGAGTCACTCTACTGCTGGCAAATTGCTCCCCAAACAAATCAGTCATATTAGCAAAGGATCTTATGGTTCTGGTTGGGATTGATATGAACCATTGTAAGGCGGCCCCTGTCAGGCTAGATCTGAACCACTTGCACATGGCGGCTTCCTAGTGATCCTTTTGGATTGCCATAGTAAGCATCTTCTGCTTGTACTGCGCAACGTGATTGTCCAGGTTAGAAGTCCCGTCATACGGCCTGACGAATGGGAATGTAAACTTCTTGGGCATGTTGGTGAGGGGGATCTCCTCTGAGAAGGGAGTGTCCGCGTAGGAGCTCAGGGCGCTTTTCCTCAAGGGAGGTGAGTAGCCCGGAAGTCGCTCTATCGCTGACTGCAGCGCCTCAAATTTGCTGGAGAACATCTGCTCAAGACGTCTGGCTTCATCAGAGAGTGGGGAGAGGCTTGCGGCATGTGGCTCTTTTGTATCCATCAGGTCTTCTTGCTCTTGAGCAAGGTTTTTGTCATCTTGGGTCCCCGCTGCTGCTGGGTTTCTTCCCTCGCCTATGTTATTGGTACAAGGAGTTTCCAGAGTTGGCATCCGGGGTACCTGGACCCTGAACCTATGATTGGTGGTATGGTTAGCCGTCAGAGCCGAATTTGCCTCTCTGATGGTCTCGTTATCCATTTCCAGTTGCTGCAGGAGCTGCGTGTTCTCTTGGAGAATTTTGGCATGAGCCACCATCTGCTACCTCAAGGTCTGAAGCTCTGCAGCTGCTGCGTCAAATCCAGTTGGAGTCTAATCTCTCCGAAGCTGCTCCATCTCTCCTAGTCTCCTTTTTAAAGTTTCTATTTGAGATTGCATCTTTTCGTTGGTGAGCTCTGCTCGTACTAGTGTGTTGTTTGCTGATTCATGATTATCTCCAACCATCGTCACGTAGTTGTCTTTGAAAGCCACCCTCCTTCTAGCGCCAACTGTTATGAGTGATTTTGGTCATTCTTTGTAACACTACGGAAGCTGGAGGGCAATGAATATTTTGCAAAGGGTTTCGAGTGTTTTCACAAAGCTTCGAGATCAAAGATGGCAAACAGATGCTCGTTGTATTGATTTTTTGCTTAGGATTTTTCGTGCGTGCACGTTTCCCTTTAAACTTGATATTTATACATGAGTTTCTTGATTATCCCTCCAAGAATTGGATATATCATGATTATATGTAGAATATATGTATATTTATCTAAAATAAATGTCATTATCTATTAGTCGGAATAGCGAAAATAAAGGAGAGGCGATGGTCGGCTGGCTTCTGGCATCCGGCCATGCTTGGTCGTCTGACTTCTGGCTTTCGGCTATGGGACGTTGTCTGGCTTCCTGCTTCTGGGCATTCCCTTGGCTTGAGTTCCTACTGTTGTACTCCATCTAAGTCTGGGGAATTCCCATGACCAAAATTACTCCCAACACCCTTTATATCATCGAGTGAGTAACCTATTGCTTTCCTATACTTTTTCAATTCATTCAATAGCAATTTGGTTTCACTTTCATTTAAATTGTCATTTATGATCACAGGGTAATTAGAATTAGGACCAAGAAATGCGTACCTTAGCCCTTTTGAAAGTGGTTTAAAATCCACCTTAGGCCCCTTTAGCTCACTCCAATCCGAGTTTTCTTTGTCCTCGCCTTTCTCTTCTTTTGGTCCCGGTTCATCTTTTCTTAGCTCCAATGCTAGTACTTCTCTTGGTTCCATAGGTTGAGCATCTAGTAATTTTTTTTTATTCCATGGCTTCTTTTGAGAGGATTGCATTTGATTCCTTTTCGTAGATTAAGGCTACTTCCAAGTCATCTTCCATGTATAACTCTTCTAGCTATCCGGCGAAATTATCATCAAGGAATTCAATGGGGGAAAGCGGCTCCATCGATTGTTGGCTTCTTCATGACATCCAAGATGTTGAAATTCAATATCAAATCTCTAAGATGGAGATCTATCTTTCCTCCCCCTTAAATCTATTATGGCTCCCGCGGTTGAAAGAAAAGGTCTTCTAAGAATGATAGAGTTCAAGGGTTCTTCATCCGTTTCCAAGACTACAAAGTCCATTGGAACTTCCCAATTCCCAATCATCAAAGGAAAATCTTCAAGAATACCATGTGGATATCGAATAGACCTATCCACCAATATCAATTGAATCCTTGTTGGCTTAAAATTTGTGTAGCCTAGCCTCTTAGAGATCGTCAAGGGCATTAATCTCACACTTGCCCCTAAATCAACCAAACATTTCCCAAAGGTCATGTGCTTCAAAGTACAAGGCAAGGTGAAACTTCCGGGGTCTCTTCTCTTGGTTGGAATTTTGTTTTGAATGATAGCACTACATTCATGAGTCAGAACTTCCATGACGAAATCGATTCTCTTCTTTCTTGTGATGATATCCTTTAGCAATTTGTTCACTATGGGGTTATCTTGGCACCGCTCCATGAACGGAATGGTTACCACTAGTCCTCTGATCTGATCTTTTATCTTTTGGTACCTAGCCTTCATAATTTGCTTCTTAAGTCTTCCCGGAAAGGGTGGATTCAACTCATGAATAGGAACATTAGTGTCAGTAGGTATGTAATCTCTTTTCTTCTTTTGGCATGGAGGAGGTTTTTCCTTGGGATCCTCCTCTCGAATCTTAGGCGCCTCTTTAGGTGCCTCTTCTTTTTCGGTTTCTTTTTCATTCTCATCTTGCTCTTCTTCATCAAGCGACATTTTTTCATTTTCAATCTCTTCCAACTCGGTCTCATTCTTCTTAGGTTCGACCTCTTATGTCCTTGGAGGTAATTGCCTTCCGCTTCTCAAAGTAACGGCATGACAAAGCTCTCTTGGGTTAACCTCACACTTACCGGGTATACTACCCGTTTGAAACTCATGTTTAGAAGTTAGCTCCACTATTTGATGATTTATACCCCTCACATAGTTAGCAAGATCACCATACTTCTCCGGTAACTCCATGTAATTCCAATCAATCTTTTGGTCTAACGCATCAAATTTATCGTTTAAGTCTCTCCTCATCTCCGCGTTTCCATTCACATGTTCTTTTATCAAGGAATGCATGTCTTTTACGTTGAATTGGTAGGCATCTTTGGTGTAGGGGGTGATGTTGGTGTAGTAGGAGTCCGTTCTCCAAAACTTGGTCTAGGCGATGATTCTTGTGAATAGCTCCCATAGTACCTTTCTTGAACAAAACTTATCTCCTCTTGTTGATCAAAGAAGCTCTCATCGATCCTTAGCTTCTTCTTCTTTGGCTTGAGGACCGCTTTTGATATCTCATCAATCTTCACGTTCAATTCCTCAAGGCATTTACCCTCAATCTTTGGTGTGAAACCAAAGCTCTCTTCTTCGGCAAAGCACTTAGCTAGGTTCTCTACCAATTTTTCTCCTTGAGCCACGGTCAAGCTTGCAAAATTCCCATTGCTCGCTGTATTCATAGCGAACAGGAAGTGTTGATGGACTCCCCTATGGAATATCATTAAAAGACTTCCTTGAGTGAATTCATGGTGTGGACAATTCCTCACATAACCGTTGAACCTTTGTCAAGCTTCACCTAATGTCTCTTCAATCCCTTACTCGAAGTTAGCTATGTTATTCCGAGAATTTGTAGTCCTCCTTTGTGAGTAAAATTGACCAAGGAACCTCCTTTTGCATTGTTCCCACGTGGTTATGGAAGAGCTAACCACGGTCTTCTCCCATTGCGAAGCTTTGTCTCCTAGTGAGAAAGAGAATAAGGATAGCTTCACGTAGTCTCCCGGGATTCCTTGGATCTTGGTTGTGTCACATAGCCTCTCAAAATTTTCTAGGTGTTCGATGGGGTTCTCCACATCCAAACCAAAATATCTTGCATTGTTGATCATGTTGATGAGGCTATAGTTGATTTCGTGATGGGCATATCTCCGGGTGGTGTTGCTCTTGAATATTGTATCAAGTCACCAATGATATCCTCCTATGCTTCTATTCCTCCAACTCCTTCTTGAAGTTGATAATTCATCATCCTTGCAACAAAGCACAAAAAAAAGAAAATAGTTAAATAACATGAAAATAAAGCGTAGTCTCAAACTTAAATGAAATCCCAAATAAAACCTTAATCTAGCAATCTTGCTTCTCGGAAACGGCGCCAAAACCTCGTTGTGCGGTTGTTTAAAGGAAACAAAAGGCAACGAAGCTTTAAAATTTATAAAAACCCGCTTCCTAACAATCACACAATCCGCAAGTGCACGTATATTTCATTGTAGTACTTTGGGGTCGAACAACAAGGAGTAAACCTTAGCTAGATGGATCTAAGCATTGGGAATACACATTCAAGCCTAATCTAAGTGAATAAGAAAGGTTGGGTTTTGTTTTGGTTTTCTTAGTAATCTAGAAATGAATGCAAGGCAAGAAAATAAACAACTTAAATAAAGACAATAAACTTAAATAAAGAAAGCAAACATAAACAAAAAAGATGCTAACTTGAAATGAACTATAAACTAAGATGATGGACCAAAGGATGTTATATTCGATCCACATAGAAAGATGGTGATAAAGATGTTAGATGAAGCTATTGAGCCCAAATCCTTGACCAAAGTAAATACTAGCTTAATCCACTCTCATGGCAAGAGGTCATTTCCTCATCAATCACATTCAGTCAACTCTCGTTTGTTGCAAATGATAAATTGATTAGGAATCATTAAAAGCAAGACCATATAGTCACTAATCAATCTAGCAAACAACTCTCAATGGCTAGATTGAAATAGCAAGTATTTGGTTCTCCTAAATATTTCATCGAACACCTCTCGGGCGAGAACACCTCTCGATGGGAGGTTCCCTTTAGTGATTCTTGTGGCTTCTTGCTCCTCTTTGATGCCTTATTGATCCCCACTTTCTCTCATTGCTTCTAGCCTTTAAACCCCTTTGATTCTTGGTCCTTTTAGCCTCTAGAATCCATATACCAAGCTCTCAAATTGATCTCCAAAGTTGAACCTACAAATGCAACGAAAATGATATGCAAATGCAATATGTTCCTAAACTAGATTCTAGACTCAAACTAATGCATTCTAAGACTTTCCATATATACAACCTAAAAGTGGATGAAACTAAGCTAAAATGCATCTAAATATGCATGAAAATATATACACATCAAAACGGCATCAAACTTACTCCAGAGCCCAAGTCACACAAACATCTCTCGAAAGTAAGCGATCCAATCCTGCAAGGTAAAACAAAAGGACCTGGATCTTTGCGCTTCTACGGTGCGATGTTCTGAAGAACTTTGCCACTCTGCATAGTAAGACCCGATACACCTTTTTCGAAGGTCATGCGATTTGAAAGAATCTCCTTCATGTACCTCTTAAGAGAAGGTACCATCTTGGCTGTTTCAACGAAAGGTAATTGCACATGTAATTCACCAACTAGATTCTTCAACTTCTCATACTCGCGTTCCTTGATCTTATGACAGGGCCTAGATGGATACGGAGGCTTGGGTATGTAAGGCGGGGGTGGCGCATACTCATCCTCAACTTATTGTGCCTTCGATTCATCTCGAAAATCTGACAAACCCGCGTCAGGACAGGGATCGATTGATTCCAGAGACAAGGATCGATCAATCCTTATCCCTTTATCCATAAGTTTTTGAAGCGGAATTAGACAAGGATCGATGAATTCTAGGGAAGGGATCGATCAATTCTAGGGCAGGGACCAATCAATCCCTGTTATTTTGTCCTAGACGAAAATTTTTCAACTTTTCCACTTTGCACCATAATGGCATTGCATTATTCCTTCGAATTCTTCTTCGGTTTAATTGGAATGATACGTGGTGGAGCTCTGTTGCTCGCAAAAGTCTGAGCAACATGTGTTTCTAGCATCTTCATTCGAACACTCATATCCTCAAACTTCCCATTGAGGTAATTGTACATGCTATCAACTTTCTGATTCATGTCCGCAGCAGACTTAGTCTGATTTTACAGCCCTTGGTGTAGTATTTGTTTGAGGTCACTATCTTCAAAAGATGTATATGATTGTCCCAAGTTTTGATTATGATACCTCGACTGATAGTTGTTCTTGAATCATCCTAAACCAAATTGCTTCTATTGATAGCCACTGTTTCCGAAACCACTGCTCTAATTCTTGTTCTGTAACCAGGACTTGAAAAAACTCTGATTCTGTTGGTATGGCTTGTTCTGGAATTGGTTATGTTGGTTGAAACCTCTATTAACTAAATTCCCTTGACCTCCAATGTAATTCACATCTACTTGTCACCCATTCAGCTCCTCAGACATGAACTCAAGATACAATTGTCCCATTTTCTTCTCTTGAAGCACAGGTGCATCATTTTTTTCCCCAACAAAGTGTACTCCTTGTTGATCTCTCTTCATTAGCTCATTGATCTTTGACTGAGATCATAAATTCTCTTCGCATTTGATGATACAACCCATCTACCATGGTTATAATCTGATCTTTGATTTCTCTGACTATTCGCCATGTTATTCACCAACATATAAGCTTCTTCTACAATCTCGGTCATGAAATCACCATTGCTCGCGGTGTTCATAGCATTCTGATATTTCTTCTCAACCCCATTGAAGAAAATGTTGACGAGATTCTAATCTGAGAACCCATGATGAGGACAATCATTGAGGTACTCATTGAATCTTTCCCAAGCTGCATAAAAACTCTCATAACCCAATTGGTGAAATCCAGCAATCTTGTTTCGGAGAGACATGGGACCTCGATTTCGTGAAGAAAAGCCCAAGGAAAACAACCTTTATCTCGTCCCATGTCTTCAAAGAATCAGGCTCTAGACTCTTATATCATCTCGTAGCTTTGTCATTCAGAGAGAAAATGAATAACCTGCATTTGAGAGCTTCAATAGGTACTCTAATGTGTAGCATAGTATTGCAGATGGCTTCAAATTTTTCCAAATGGTGCATTGGGTTCTGTGATGGCAACCCATGAAACTGACTCTGTTGCACTAAGTTAATGAGACCAGTCTTGATCCCAAAGTCTCTTCTCTCTATGGGAGGCGGATGAATCCCAACACGATTCGCATAGAAAGCCTTCGGAGGGTCATATTGCGCTAGATTCATCCTCTGTTGAGGTCTATTTGCGCGTTGTTGCCCCTCAGCTGCAACATTCTGCTGGCTAATTTTTTGAGCACCAGCATTAGCACCACCACCTCCAGCAGGTAGGTCACTTCTTGGAAGGACTCAAGGAAAGAGAGGATTTTGATGAACTTGAATGTTGTCACCCATGTTATCACCTATGATTTCAGCAAACTTTAATTCTTCAATAACCTCTATCAGCTTTTCCTTCTTTTTTGTCTCTCTAGACGTCCTGGTTCCGGCTCGAACTCGACAAGATTCGCGATTCCTTGGCTTCTAGTGTGAGGCATGTTCATGGACCTAAGAGTACAAAAACAAAGAAGAAAATAGAAGAGATTAAGAGAAATAAAGAAAAATGCCTTAGGCAAGCAATGATCCTAAGTTCTAAAGCGACATATTGGTCCCCGACAAAGGTGCCAAAAAACTTGATAGCTCAGGTTTTCGCCCGAGCTAACACTGCAAGCGCATAAAAGTACGTTGTAGTGGTTCGGGATCAAATCCACAGAGACCAAAGATAGCACGTAGAATTTCATATCATATAGCGGGCTAAAGCGAAAAAGATGTCTTGTAAGAGATGGAATAAATCAATATTAGGAAAGAAAAGAAAGCAAGCAACCAAAAGCGGGGTTGTAAATAAATCAAAGAAGAGTTAGGCACTGGGAATTCTCAAGGAAACATTTCATTGAGGACTCGAATTATTGACTAGGGAACATGTTTTAAACCGTATTGAACTTAAACACTAATATAGAATTGATCTACTTCTGTAGTATCAATTCCCGATGTATTAGAAACCTCGAGACTAACTTCCGTTGACTCTAGGATTCTAAACATGCATTATAAACATGCATTCTAAACATGTATACTAGGTTCACAATTCACTTAACATCAACTTCAATTGGCTTAAGATGAATTGCTCATTTATGATTCTTTCAGGCATTTAAACAAACACTTTCCAGGTGTTAAACAAACTAAGATCAGAAACTAAGTGATCAATATAATTTCATGCATTACGAACAATCCTAGATGAATACCCAATTGATAATATCCCTAATCATACAATTCTATGTCAACAATTCATGAATCCCTATGTGAGAACCCTAAACCCAACGAATAAACTACTCACTCATGATCAGAGAAACAACACAAATCAAATCAAAGAGAAACATCATTGTATTGATCAATAAATAAAGCGTAAGGTTCAGAATTCTTCTCGGATTCAGATTACGGAAGATGATTCTTCTCCTTTGGTTATAAATATCTCTCTTGCTTTCAAAAACTTTAAAAAATAGCATAATGACACAGGAAACACGAGTTTAGGTTTTTAGTTATGAAATCCGGTTCATAATAAGTTCGGTTTGGTTCTTCGTAAAATTGGTCCAAGAAATGGGACACGGATCGATTGATCTTGAGACAAGGATCGATCGATCGTTGTGCATTTGTTTGGATATTTCAGCCTTCAAGAAACTTCCTTCGATGCTTGAAATCTTTCCAATATGCAATCTTTCCGCACATGCAAGCTCGATTCCTGTAAAAACACTGAAGAACACAAATTCGTGCCAAAGAGATCCGAAAACATACTAAAAACCATAAATCTCAAGTAAAAACCGTAATAAAAATCACTAAAATACTAACACATCAAGGGTCGATGGATCGGTGATTTGACTCAAAATGACTTAGGGAAACTCTTCTCTTTCCCATTTGTATAAACACTCTTCTAAAGTCCTTAAGAACGTAACATCTAATAATTTCTCTTATTCTTGCAAACTTTCTCTTTATTCAACCACAAAACGTGAATCTTGCTGTGTAAACCCTTTGAATCTGTCTACCCAAGTTTGTGTTCTTGTCTTTAATTTTTTTTTCTTTTTGCTTCTTTGATTAGGGATTCCCTAAGATCAAAATCATATCTTTTCGGTTCCATTGATCTTAGTGAGTAGCTAGCTTGTTGAATCTTGAGATGTAGTTGGCTAGGGTTAGATAGGATTGGGATGAGTATTGGGTTAAATCTTGGCATAGATTTCTTTAGTTTTTGTTTGTATAATTTTGATTGAATACATGCTTGCATCAAATGCTCACAAGGTCAATGAGGAAATGCTTGAATGAAACATACTCTTTGTCTTTCAACTTGGGGCACGAAACTACTCATTTTAACTTGTTAGATTTTTATATGGGCTTGTAAAACACTATCACTTGCATGTTTAGATAGGAAATAAGCGAAAGTTAAATCTTTAAATATGTATGGGCGAATAGATCTACATTATGAGATGTGGGAATCAAAATTCGCACTGTCGATTTTAGTAATTGAAGGAAAGCCAGGAAACCCTAACTTTCATTGAGGTCCCATATTTCTGCTAAACCAAACAACGACAGATCAAAATACAAAAGAACAAACGAAGAAAATAAAAGTAAAAGATAATAAAAAAATCAAAGTAGACCAATAGAGATCTTATTCCGAATCTGCGTTGAGCGTTACAACAGGTGATAAGTCGTGGCCGCGAGAGCTGTCGGCGAGTAACCTAGTTCTAACAGCGTAAGACTTGTAAACCTAGTTGAGATGCAGCTCTCTAACAAAAACTAAAATAAACCTAATTGCTCTAAGTGTGAATTCTGAAGAAGTCTCATCTTTCTCATTGGCCTCTCTTATATATGCCTTCGTAGGTCAGCCCCGTTTCCTTTTCTTCCCTAGATTCGAGTATATCCTTTCGCGGGAATATTCCTTTTTCGAGAATATTCCTTATCTTCTCGATTTTCCGTTTCTGTACTTGACTTTATCGCCTTTTTCTTTTATCTTTTGCGGAACTCAGAGAAATCATTGACGTAGTTGGGCCTATTCTCGTCCGGAATCGTAAGTGGACTTTTATTTCGTTTTGGGCCTTCCTGGACCGTTTTGCGACTAAGTGATTTTTACGATTCAGAGAAATCGTTTTTCAAACAGTTACGCAGTATTAGTTTCTTAAAACGATAAGACTGTTGAGGGCTAGATTTCGCTAGTGATTAACTCAATTTCAAGTTTTAA
>OVAN01012308.1:0-13872 GCA_900406275.1 Anastatica hierochuntica | reverse complement strand
AAACTAAAACACACTAAAATATGCATGAAATTGTATGTACATCAATAACCTCAGGTAGTGTTGTTCACGAGATGATTTTGGTTAGTCAGGGTAAAGAGTATTATTTCTCTACGGTCTCTGCGTATTCTGCGATGATCCAAGTTGTCATCTCGAAGATACCAACACAACAACATATGAACGAGGATCTTGTGTGTTCGATATAAATGAATATATACAACGTATTTGGATCTCATTCTTCTCTATTTGGCATCATTGGAGAAACAAGAGCATCAACCATGATGCTTTGGAAACGCTGGAACACTGTAATGCTTCTTCTCTTTCACGCTTGTGGATGAGCATCGTTTTAAAGGGGTGGGTATTAATATGTTACCAAGGAGCGAAGAAGTCACCCAACGTATTGACGAAGGAGAGGCTTAGCAGTAATCATTTTCTCTAATTTAAATAATACTGCTTAGTTCTTTACTTTTTTTATGCTTAATGTTTTTATGTTTCCATTTGGTGATGTGCCAAGAAGATGATCAATGATGATCATTATTTGCTAGAAGAACATTTAGAGATCTAAGTATGTTAAGCTTGGATATCTAAAGTCTCTACTTCGCTAGACTCTATCTGATCTTAATCTATCTATTTACAAAGAAATTTTATAAAGAGTTTTGGGTATTACATTTACACGATATGTTCTTGAGATCAATAGCTGTAAACTCTATCAGATTTCACCAAAAAGAGAACATCAAATGTCTTTTTCTCCCACCAACCTCATTGCGTTTTTTGCGAAAGAGTTTTTTTCCAACATATGAAAGAAATTTATGAAATGAAATTCTTGAAATTCAAACCGAAAAAATATTCTAAAACTTAATATTACTCGTTATATAAGCTATATATAGAGTTGTGTTTAATACAAAACCATAAAATTCATATATAGTTGATTATCACTAACATTTTGTTTTTCTTTTTGCCGGCTAATAATTCATTTCATTAACCAAATTATGCTAGTACATCCATATTTGTTTCTATCTTAACCATTTGATTACATAATTTTGAGACATCATTCTGGCATCTTTAGCTAAAGTATCTACTCTATAATTCAAAGCTCTTGGGGCGTGCATGAAGTTCAGCTTCTTGAATCTCATTACTAATCTTTCGATGTCTCTTATATATGATTTCAAACCTTGCAAGGTGCCTTGATTAATCCTGGGGACTTGTGTTTTTTGCTTGAGATATGAATAGATGGTCAAGTTGTCTCCAGAAAATATTACTCTATCATAACTCAAGCTACTCACTTTTATAATAGCTTCTCTTAATGCCATCATCTCTGCTTCTATTAGAGAGCTACGTGGTTCTACGGCCGAAGAACCTTGAAGAAGAGGTATGTTAACTGAATCACAAAGCATCCATGCTACACCTGCCTTTTCTTCTAGTGAGACCCAAGAAACATCAGCATAACACCTTGTTATTTCTACACCATGCTCTATAAATGTACCGACGGAGTGACTGGTGTTTGCTTTTACCTGGTTAGCTTGGTCTGATGATTGTTTCTCCTCATGCGCATGTACCCAAGCCTGCATATCTTTAAAAGCTTCTGTAATAACTACTAGGATTGGAATTCTTTTATTTCAAATAAAAGTTTGTTTCTCATGTTGCATATTCTCCAATCCAAAAATGCAGAGAAATGATACTTCTTTCCATCTAAAATTTTGTTACCTGAGAAAACCTTTGCCACATTTTCCTCAACAGATTTGGAGTTGAAGGGCTGGTCATCCTTTAGTATCGATAGCTGCCAAATCTCCTTAGCAAATCTTCACTGAAAGAACAAATGGTTAACATCTTCTTTTATCCCCCCCCCCCCCCACACACAATTGGTAGGTTGAACCAATACATATTTCCCTTTATTTCAACTTAGATCCAACTGGTAATGCTTGGTGCAAAGTTTCCACCAAGAATGTCTGATTTTAGGTGGTACTAAAAGCTTCCAGACTTTTTTAAATTCTGGAAAATCCTGAGATTGAGCTATGGAGTTATTGTTCTTACATTGTTTCCTATATCCACTTTTGACTTTATATTGCCCATCAACAGAATGTATCCACTCTTGATTATCTCTAGTCTTTGAAATACTTGGCCTTATCAGCTTTATCCCCTTTATATCATGCGAATGAATCAAGTGTTGAAGTTTTGTTTCATCCCAATTTGTTCCTTCTACATTCAACAAATCAGAGACAAGAAAATTAGGCTGAGTAATTTGGCTTATTGGTTGAGGGGCCCTTGGTGGATCCATGGACAACCAGTTGTCCTGGAACAATCTTATACTATTTCCACTGCCTACAGACCATCTCATGCCTTTTCTGACAAGAGAAGTACTTTGGAAAATACCTTTCCAGGCATGAGAGGTTCTGGTTCAACCTTAGCATCCAACAATGTTTCCTTAGAATAATACTTACCTTGGAAAACCTTGCCAAAAGAGAATTAGGATGATTGATGAGCCTCCAAGCTTGCTTAGCCACCAAAGCTTGATTAAAAACTTTAAGATTCTTAAAGCCTAAGCCTCCAAGAGCCTTTGGCCTTGTGATCTTTTCCCATGAAATCCAATGTGTCTTACTTTTACTGTTAGACTTAGCCCACTAGAACTTTCTCACTGCTTTAGTTATATTGTTTATGGTCCTATTTGGCAGTAAAAAGCAAGACATTGTATATGTAGGTAAAACTTGGATTATAACCTTTATAAGTACCTATTTTCCTGCTGGACTTAACAGTTTAGTGTGCCAACTGTTAAGTTTTGAATCCACCCTTTGTTGTAGATAAGAGAAAGTCTCATTCTTTCGACACCAGTTCTCTCCGGCAGCCCAAGATATCTATCAAAAGCACCAATTTTATGAATATTAATGACATCTTTAATTTCATCTTGAGTTTGAAGAGTGGTATTCTTGCCAGATAGAATTGATGACTTGCCATAATTCACAGCCTGCCCTGAAAGTTGTTCATATACTTGAAGAATCTCCATAAGCTTTAGCATTCTTTACCTGTTGCCTGACAGAAAATAATTGAGTCATCGATAAAAAGGAGGTTAGATATAGTAGGGCCACTTTTAACAGCTTTGTAACCATGAATTTCTCCTTTTTGAGTTGTGTGATTGAGCAAAACAGAGAGCCCTTTGGTACAAAGCAGGTAAAGATAAGGAGGTATGGGATCTCCTTGTCTTATCCCTCTTTGTGGATAAATCATTCTTGTGGATGATCCATTATACAAGACATAATATTTAACATAAGATATACAATACATTATCCGGTTACACCATCTATCACAAATCCCATACTTGGAAGCACGTATTGAATATATCCCCACTCTACTTTGTCAAAAGCCTTAGTTATATCTAGTTTCACTACCATGTGCTTCTGCTTTCTATTTCTACGTGTGAGGCTATGGATCAACTCATGTGCAATAAGAACGTTGTTTGTGATAATCCTATGAGGGATAAAAGCATACTGATTTTCAGATATCAAACAATGCAGCCAAGGTTTAAGCCTTTCTGCTAGAATCTTAGAAATTATTTTTTTTCCAATGAATCTTAGAAATTAATTTATAGGCCACATTGCTAAGACTTATTGGTCAGTAATCCTTAACCTCCATTGGATTTTCTAACTTAGGTATCAAAAAGATATGAGTGTGATTCATTTCTGGCTCCAGACTATTGTCATTAAAAAAGTGCTTAATAAAATTGATCACACTTGATTTGATTGCAGACCATGTTCTTTATAGAATGCAACACTAAGTCCATCTGGACCCAGTGTTTTTTCTGGACTCATATGACTTAATTCTTGCCAAATTTCTTCTTCTGATGCTGGTTTTGGTAATAGAATTATTCATCTGCAGGGTAACTTTCCTTGGGATGGGCATCATCTTTTTTTGCCTTAGCAACATCAAAATTACCCTTTGATGAAAATAGTTGAGCAAAGTACCTCTTAATAATTTGTTGAATGGCTTTGTCATCATGCACTACGCTTCCAGACTCATCCTTAAGAGATATTATCTGATTGATATGCCTTCTCTGCTTGACCTGTGCATGAAAATACTTAGAATTTTGATCACCTACTTTAAGCCACTTTATTCTACTTTTAGTCTTCCAGAATTCTTCCACGTTCTTATATTCCTGCATCAATCAAAAATTCAAATCCTTTATATTGTTACTATTCAGAGGATGAGTATTATATTCCTTTGGAGACTTTGCTGATTCGCCGATATTCTTTTGTGGGAATTTGTCTCGGCATATCTCTTCCATAATGCAAGTGTATTCCTTAATATTTGAGAGATTGTGAGTATTGATCAATATGGAATAATTTATAGAGGATATATGGATATGATTCTATTTGCTACTAAATGATAAATAAGTGAGAAAGGTAAATGGTTAAATCAGGTTTCACGTGTGGTAAAAGAACAGCTCATGTAGGGGACTATTCGTTCTTTCATTGCTGGAAAGAGACGCACACCAACGGTCAGAATATTGCTCTCATTGGCTGGTTTTAAATCATGTATTTGGAAGCATTTCTAGACTAGATTCTATATTCTCTTTGCTCCTATCCTATTTTGTATGAATGTCTATTTATAACTATCTAGATCAACAATAATATTGAAGTCTTTTCTCTCAAGTTCTCTCTCAGATTTTGATTACATACTCACAATATCTTCAATCCATCTTAAATCTCCATCATTTCCAGCTTCTATTCTATTCTAATCTCTAAAAACTATCATGGTATCAGAGCAAATGTGTTTGTATTCTTCATAAATTATGGGTTTCTATTTTTCTGTTTTCCTGCCAAGATTGGAGTTTTCTCTATCAGTCTTCATAGATTCTGGGTTTGTCCTTCACCAAATATTCAAGATTTCTTCAAGAACACAACTAGTTTTAGTTTGAGACTCAATGACTTTAAAAGGTATATGCTTTGAGTGTCAAAGGTGTCATTTTTTCTTCAAAGATCTTACCTTTCTTCAAAGTTTTCGATTTTAAACATCAAAGGTGACATTTTTTCCTTCGAGATTCAAGCTGTTGCAGTGGAGAATATTGTTCAAAATATTTCTAATCTCAAGCCTACAATTATTTCTGTGATTTTGAGAGGAGCAAACTATACTCTTTGGTCTAGAACCATCAAAACTTCGTTTTGTGGTAAAGGTCTTTGAGAACACATATTGGAAGACAAGAGTGTGAATGAAGAGGATTAATCAAAGGAGAATGATGAAACTACAAAGAAAGAAGAAGCTAAATGATTCCAAGAGAGGATCAATTGGTACTCAGGTTTTTTCAAAACAGCTTGGATCCTTCAATTCTAGAAGCTTACTCGTATTGTGAGACCACTAAATCTGTATGGGATACTCTAAAAAGAGTATATGGAGACGTCTCAAATCTCAGTCGAGTTTGTGAAGTCAAGAAGGCTATTGGTGAACTAAATTAAGAAGATTTGGATTTCACAAAATATCTTGGCAAGTTTCAATCTTTATGAAGTGAACTTGATGCTTTAAGGCTATGCACAATGGATTCAAAAATACTTAATGAAAGGTGTGGGCAAGACAAGACATTTGGATTGCTTCTCAACCTCAACTCATCATACAGTGATGTGATCAAATCAATCTTAAGAGAGACTAAACTTCCAAGTTTTGAAGAAGTGTGTTCTAGGATTCAAAAGGAAGAAGGGTCTATGGGATTCTTTGGAGGAAGGAAAGAGTTGTTCACGGCTAACAAAGGGGTGCGTAAACAAGAGGATATAAGGGCTATAGTATGTGAGCATTGCCGCAAAAGGGGCATTTTAAAGACAAGTGTTCGATTCTCCATCCACACTTGAAACCGACAAAGTTTAAAGATCAAAGGGAGTTCAAGGCTAATCTTTCTCAAGAAATGGAGCAAACTGGATCATCTAATCAAGGAAATGAATTGGCTTTGAATGTATCTATGGAGTATGTCAAGAAGAGTGACTTGGAGGATCTTATCAAGGCTTATGCCTCCAAGTTCGGTATCTCTTTCTTAACCTCTAATGTTTTTGCAAAATCTCATTATAAGCTTGTGGTAGATTCAGGAGTTTTACATTACATGATTAGAAATTCTAAGTTGTTGGAAAATATAAAACCATCATAGGAAAGGTTACAATTGCATATGGTAAAGGAATTCCAATAGAAGGAATCGACAAACTGAATTTATTTAACAAGAAAAGTGATCTTTTTTACATTCCTAAGTTTAAATCAAACTTATTATCAGTTAAAATAGCTACTTATGATTTGAAGTGAAATATTATTTTTAGTCCTAATGATGTTAAGTTTCAGGATATTGAGAATGGAAAAATGTTTGGCAAAGGAGAAACCGAAGATGAGCTATACATTCTTGATGATACATCTTCGAGCCAATCTGATTCTAAAGTCTACTTCCATTTATGAGCATTGCTTTGATCTACTACATTCTGATGTCTAGACCTCTCTTTGCATGTCTAGAGATAGAAACAAGTACTTCGCAACATTCATAGATGAAAAATCTAATTATACATGAGTTACTTTGCTTCCATCCGAAGATAGAGTATATGAGGCGTTTATTAATTTTCATAACTATGTTACTAACCAATTCAGTTCTAAGATTAAAGCGTTTAGATCAGATAATGGAGGGGAATACACCAGCCAAAGGTTTAAGGATCATTTATCAAAGTATGGAATATTACATCAAACAAGCTTTCCACATACACCTCAACAAAATGGAGTGGTTGACAGGAAGAACCGACATCTAATGGAAGTTGCTAGAGTTATGATGTTCCATACAAATGTTCCCAAAAGATTTTGGGGAGATGCGGTCCTAGCAGCTTGTTATCTCATCAATCGAATTCCAACTAGAGTCTTGTTAGACTCTTCTCCATTTGAGGTATTGAACCAAACCAAACCCTCTTTTGGTCACTTACGGGTATTTGGGTGTGTTTTTTGTGTATATTCCAGGGGATCAAAGAAACAAATTGGAGGCTAAGAGTACTAGATGCATTTTCCTTGGGTATTCAACAACGCAAAAGCGCTATAAGTGTCATGATACAACCAACAAAACCTTTCTGTCTCGGGATGTGAAATTTATAGAAGACAAAGGGTATTACAAGGGAAAGGACAATCTAAAAGACTTGGCTAGATCACCTTCGGATTTGGCTTCTAGTTTGAGGTTTATTTTGACTCATTTGGGAAATGATAAACCCAAAGAAGAAAGACAAGAGAATACTCCATCAGTTCATGAGAATAATGGAGATATTCAAGAAGAAGAAGAACTAGGGGCCGCAACTCAAGAACCGACTCAAGCTCAAAAGGAAGAGTCACTTCAAGATCAGAACCAAGAAGGTTTCGTTATAGATCAAGAAGGGCAGATCCAAGAAGAGGTAGAGCATACAGTTGAAGAGGAAGAAGTTACACCGGTTCAGCCTTAAAGAAGAAGTACTAGACTCAAGTTTGGACCTTAGAATTGGAAAAATAGTAGAGTCTACTATAACAACAAATCGGTTGCTCATCTAATTCAAAATGTGTGTTCCATTGACCTTTTGCCTACAACTTATCAAGCAGTTCTTGTGAAGATTGAGGAAAATCAGATTCCTAAAAGCTATGAAGAAGCTAAAGACAAGAAGGTTTGTGTAGATGTTGTTGGGAATGAAAGATAAGCAATGGAAAGAAATCATACTTGTGATATTGAGGATCTTCCTAAAGGAAAGAAGGCTGTTACTTCTAGATGGGTGTTCACCATTAAATACAAGAGTAATTGGGACATAGAGAGGTATAAAGCTCATTTAGTTGCAATGGGATTCTCTCAAACTTATGGGGAAGACTACAAGGAGACATTTGCTCCCGTGGCTAAGCTCAACACCGTGAGAGCTGTGCTATCTTTAGTCACCAATCTATTATGGGACTTGTGAAAAATTAATGTGAAAATGCCTTTCTTCAAGGAGAACTCAAACAAGAAGTGTATATGGTTCCACCTCCCAGTCGTGAATATCTTTGCAAATCCAGTCAAGCTCTTAGACTAAGGAAGGCTATATATGGTTTGAAGCAATCACCAAGGGCTTGGTATCACAAGTTAAGTTCAAACTTGATGAATAATGGATTCAAGATATCTCATTCGGATAACACTATATTCACTCTCAAGATCTCTAAAGGACTATTTGTGGTCTTAGTTTATGTCGATGATCTCATCACAAGTGGGGATGATAAAGAGGGTATCCAATCTGCTAAAGGACTCTTGAAAAAGGCTTTTGATATCAAGGACCTTGGAGAATTGAAGTACTTTCTTGGTCTTGAGGTTTATAGATCCGAAGAAGGCTTATTTCTATCTCAAAGGAAGTATGCGCTTGACCTCTTGGAAGAAACGGGTAAACTTGGTTCCAAGGTAGCAAAAATACCACTTGTAGATGGCTACAAGGTCAACGGAAAGGGGGAGAAAAGTGATGAGAAGTTTGAGTGTGTAGGAAATTATAGAATACTTGTCGACAAGCTCATCTATCTTACACTTACACGACCAGATTTGTGTGTTTGCGGTGAATCAAGTTAGCCAACACATGAAGGAGCCTACGATTTATCATTGGAACATGTTGGAAAGAATATCAAGATATATAAAAGGGTCTCCGGGTCAAGGCATTTGGATGGGAAGAATGGAAACACAGAGATTGTGGGTTATTGTGATGCAGATTGGGCAAGAGATAGGATGGATAGGAAGTCTACTATCGATTTTTGTACATTCATTGGTGGACACTTGGTCACTTGGAAGACAAAGAAGCAGAAAGTGATCTCATATTCAAGTGCAGAAGCTGAATATAAAGCTATGAGGAAGCTCAACAATGAATTGACTTGGCTCAAGACTCTCCTCAAAGACTTTGGAATCGAGCAAGATCATCCTATCACTATGCATTGTGACAACCAAGTAGGAATACACATAGCAACCAATTCTGTGTTCCATGAGAGGACCACAAGGTTTGAGAGAATATTGAAGAAGGAGTATGTAACACCCGTCTCATCCTATCCCGAGAACGGCATACTACTAACACTAACTTGTTACTCAATTAACTCAACATAACCAATAATCCACTTGATTAATAATAAACCACATTAACAATAACCAGAATTCCAGTAAACCGAAATAAACCGAGTTTGAAACCGCATAAATAAATAAAATAAATTATATTTCAAAAATAAATAAAAACCCGAAAACAACATCAGTCTCGTCCAGCTCATCCGACTACTCGTTAGCCACACCTGGAAGAAGAAGGGAAAACAGGGGGTGAGCAACTTGGGAGTCACTTAGTGAGGTGGCGAAAGCTAAGGGAACTATAAGTCCGCAGACCTGGCTTAAGCACTTCAACCACGCAATCTAGTCCTAGAACATGCAGCAAACTTGGCACATAAAGTACCCAAGCAAGGATAACAATGGTCCTAGACAGCTTCAGTGACTGTCGGCACCCTCCTCCAAGGCTTCCATCAGGATGGGATAATTGCCCATACACACCGCCGTCGTGGACGCTTTATCGATCTTAGGGCTACGGAAAACAGATCGACTTGTTGTCCGCACCCTCTCGCACGCGACTCCAGTAACACAGGAACCCTTCGTATGTGCCCCGCCCAAGTCTACGGCCAGACTCCGGTAATACAGGAATTTTCCATCTGTACCCCACCCAAGTCTGCCTACCCACAAATACCACTATATATATATACACATCACTAGAAATCAACATGCACATCAATCAACTGTGAAATCATTTATTCCCTAAGTCCAGTTTAGCAATAAAGAAATGACTAGACCCCTACAGACTCAATCAATCAAACAACACATGTTCCCGGTGCTAAATTACACGAGAAATAGTGAATAAAGAAAACTTGAGGAGTATATGGGTCTAGCCCTCACCTTTGCCACAAGTTTGAACTCTCGGCTTAACTGGCTGACGATCCACCCCCGAAAAAGAAAAACATGGACTAGGAAACCTGAGTTAGACCTCACCCGGAAACATGTCAAAAAGGAAAACATGCCCGAAAATAAAACTTTCCTAAAATGGAAGCTGCCAAATATGGAAACATGCCATATTTGGAAACTGTCCAAAAAGGAAACTCGGGGCCATGACAAAACGGAACGACAAATATGAAAAGCTGAAGAAAAGAATCTAAACTGGCAAAATCGAGCCGAACCCATTAGATCAGACAAAACCGACTAAACCGACCGAGTTCGACGACCTAACAGATCCTAACCGATCAAACCAACTAACCTAATCGAAGACTAAAAAGGAAAGAAAATAAAAGAAAGAAAAAGATAAACTTACCGGAAAAAGCATCGGAGCTCATCGGGACCTTTCGGGAAAACCGCTCGTCACTCGCCGAAAAGAACTCGAAAAGTTCACCAGAAAAATCTCGAGAACTCGCCGGAAAAGTACTTTCCCAAAGGCGGTGGCCAAAAGCTTTTGGGGACTAGCCGAAAAGTCGGCCCCCTGTGCAGAGCATTGCTCTAACTTGTGAAAGAAATAAGAAGAGGAGGGATTATATTTATAGGGGGAGGATGGGAAGGAGGAATTATCAAATATCCGATGTGAGACTTTTTAAGAAAAAGAGAAAGTCAGCTTTTTAATTAAATTTAATTAATGGGCTTCAAGGTTTTGATTTAGGAAAAACTAAAAAAAAAGGCTTGAAGAAAAATGAGAAAGATAATGGGCCTAGGAAACGGGATGTTACACATTAATTTTACCTTGTTACATAAAGAGTGAAGATCAGCTCGCTAATATCTTCACCAAGGCCGCAAGTCTCAAGGTTTGCAAACACATTTGTGAAAAACTTGGACTTGTGGACCTTACTCTTCCATGATCAAATGTCCTCTAACTCATTAGTATCATACTCTTTTTCCCTCAATGTGGTTTTGTACCACGTGGTTTTTCACATTGAGATTTTTTAACGGGGTGATGCTAATGAGTTCTCTTTCAAGCTTAACCTTTAAGGTGATTCCAAAACCTAAGTTTGAGGGGGGGNGGGGGGGGGTATTGATCAATATGGAATAATTTAGAGTGGATATATGATCTGATTCTATTTTCTACCAAAGGACAAATAAGTGAAAAAGGTAATGGTTAAATCAGGTTTCACGTATGGTAAAAGAACAGCTCATGTAGGGGACCATTCGTCCTTTCATTGTTGGAAAGAGACACACACCAACGATCAAAATACTGCTCTCATTGGCTGGTATTAAATCATGTATTTGGAAGCAATTGTAGACTAGGTTCTATATTATCTTTGCTCCTATCCTATTTTGTAAGAATGTCTATTTATAGAAATCAAGACCAACAATAATATTCAACTCTTTTCTCTCAAATACTCTCTCAGATTTCGATTACATACTCACAATGATCTTCAATCCACCTTAAATCTCCATCTTCTACCACTTCTATTATATTCTAAACTCATTTAATCTCTAAAAACTATTAGTGAGAATTGATTAGCAGAGAAATTTTACCCATATTTCTCTTTAGATTGAGTTATTGCTTTCTTAACTTCTACAGTTGAACCCCATCTCCTATTATATCTGAAAAGTTTCTTTCCTACCCACTAATTTAAATCTTTATAAACCATGATTGGCCTATGATCTGAGTCTTGCCATCTAAGAAAGTTAACATAGGATTTGGGAAATAAAGATGGTCGGTCTACATTAGCCATTGCCCTGTCTATTCTTGTTTTAACTGAGTAATTGTGTATATGACCAAACCAAGTGTACTTTCCTCCAATCGTTTTGAGATTATAAAGTCCCATTCTGTTAACAAAATCTCTGAACCTATTGAAAGTACATTCATCCCTCCTTCAACCACCTAATTTCTCTTGATTAGCCAATATATCATTGAAATCACCTAACATCAACATAGGCAAGTTCCTAAAATATCCAGAACTCTGCAAAGAAATGATATGCCTCCACTAATTATTCCTAAGAGTCTTGGTTGGATGTCTATACACATAAACCAAAACATATTTTATATATTTTTCTTCTATATACATTGTAGATAGATACAAAGATGGATTACCAAATATTGGAGGCTGACAGTGTTGTCCCAAAAAATTGCTAACCCTCCACCATTGTGGCCTTCTGGAGATAGAATATGTACATTACTAAAGCCTAGTTTCTTACCCAGATTGTTAGCAAAAAGATCATTGTTTTTCGTTTCTACTAAACACAAAATATTAGGCTTCTGATACTTATTTACATCTTTTAAGTATGGAATTTTCAAGAGATTATGAAGTCCTTGACAATTCCAATGCATAAGCTTCATCTTTTCTGGGATGGCTTCGGGGTATCCACCCTCCCCTGCTTTTTAGTTTACTTAGCACCTGAAGTTTGGTCAAATCCTATGTCACCCTCTGCTTTCCTCTTATTGTTGTCTTTATTATGTGTGCGACTACATGCATCCTTAATGATTATGCCTTTCTGACCATTTGATGCAAGTCTAGTTGATAGTTCCCATTGCATTGCTTGATTATCAGCCTTGTTATTCTCTTGATAAACCATAACCCCCTTTCCTTTTAAGTCCCTTAACCTTTTCTCTTATTCATGAATCTTATCTTGAACTTGTTGTATCCTATTTATATTTTCCTGAGATTCCCCAAGCTCCAACATTCTTTTTTCAAAACTCTTCCTTTCGTCCATTTGGGGACAATATTGAGCATCATATCTAAGACTACCACACGTAGTACAAAACTTCACCAAACCCTGATACTTGAATTCTAATTCCACTAGTTGCTCCTATCTAAAGATATTAACTACCCTAGCAAGTGAAATTTTGCTGTCAATACCAAAATCAACCTTCACCCAAACATCCCCTGATTTATACTGTGTAGGCTAAATCACTAGAGATTCGTCGACATGTCCTAAATTTGAAGTAATACTTTTTTCTATTTTACGATATTCAGGGGGAATATTCTCAATCTTGATCCAAAAGGGTATAGTCTTTAAGAAATTCGGCCATCGTCTCTTACCCCACCTATCGATGGCCACCATCCATCCCTTAAAGGTATATGGTTGATTCTCCATAACAAAGATTAGCTGATGTTCATTCTTAAAAATAGAAGTTCACTGTGCACTCTTCGTTAACTCTACCTTCAACCTTACCTAGAAGATTCCATGCTCGAGGTAAGGTGTTGCACATAGCAGCCGTAGATTGTTGCTTAGGTTTTAACCCCTTAGCTGAATGACATAAGCGATGATACCTCTCGAATTTATCTTGAGCATCAGGATGCACCGCCCATGGTTCCTGATCGCTTTCGATTTTAAGACTCTGCAAAGACCTCCAAAGTTCCGGATGAGACGTCATAATCAATTTTTCGAAGTTTATTGAAGATACTTGGATGATTAGGAAATTGAAAATCTGAGATTTGATTTTTAATTTGTAATTTAAGATGAAAATATCAGAACCCTAATTTGGAAGTTTCGCGAACCTTATCGCAAGAGAGAAGCTTTTTTCTCCTTACTTGGCTTTTGCACTAACATATTGCTAACCTCTAATCTAAACTTTATTAATCTAAACTAGAGTTTTATCCCGCGCAATCACGCGAGTTTTTTAAATATTTTTATATATTATTAATCATGTTTAGATTTTTTGAGTATCGGGTTTATAATTTTCGGTTATTTCGAATTTCGGATTCAGGTTTAGGTTCAAAACTTTTAGAATTTTCAGTTATATCGAATTCTGGGTTTGGTTTAGATTTGAGATTTTCGAACTTTCAGATTTTTTCGGANCAGTTCGGATAATATTCAATTCCCGAAATACCGTGAAACAAAACCCATTAGAATATTTAAAAAAAATATCAGATGACTAAATTTAGATTTTTATAGTTTATATAAATTATTTATAAATTTTTATAGATTTTTCTAAA
>OVAN01012307.1:0-13874 GCA_900406275.1 Anastatica hierochuntica | reverse complement strand
GTTAACGGTTTGACTTTCAACGTGTTCAAAATGGCTTGGTCAACGATAATATGTGGTTTTTTCTTGTTTGACCAATAGTTGATGTATAAGATGGCCTACTTGTGAGTTCATGTTTTTTATGGCTTTAATTTGAAAGTTCATGGTTTTTCTGGCAAATTTCCCTAATTATCCATTTGCATAGCTTTATTTTTTAGCATCATTTGCATAGCTAAATTAATTACATCATGTATAAGCTTTTACAGAGAATACGAACGTCTCTATACTCATATTATAAAAAAGGTAAGATTTAATTTATATTAATCAAATTTAACTTTTAAATTATATTCAGGAAAATAGGTTATATTTTTTTGAACCTGCTTAAATTTATATCTGGGAAGATAGCTTTGGTCTTCCAACATATTTAAATTATATATTTGGATAGATAAGTTTTACCTTCTCTGAATTGATCGTTAAGGCGGCTTTGCCGTTACACATACAAAACAGTTCTGTCGTCGTTGACATAAGATGGCTTTGTCGTCGCGTATACAAGGTAACTATACCTTCGTGCATACAAGACGACTCTATTGTTACACATATATGATGGTTTTACCACCTCAATTATTATTTAATTCAATATTTTATTTATTATTTAATTTAATTTATTTGTTTATGTAATTTATTTTGAATGTTATGCCTTCAAAATAATAAAAACTTAATTAGATGCTCATGAAGAGTGAATTGCTCACGAAGAGGTAATCTCTCGGGAGAATAAAAAATAATCATTTTTAAAAATAAAAATCTCGAAAGAACATAAGTTCTCGAATAAACTAATCACTCATGAAAAGCGAAAAAAATCTAGCTCCTGAAGAACTAATACACCCTAAGAGGACCAGCTCAATTGAATATGTTGCCTAAAATTCCCATAATGTTTGATGTCCTTTTATAGCATAAAGGGTAAAACAAAAATTTTAATTGAGTAGGTTCGAACTTAGTTTGACTAACTTTTTTAGAGGCACTGCTAACCATTGTATTGTAAGAGAGAAAGAAAGAAAAAATGTTCTCAAAGAGAGAAAGATTGATAATTGATATCTAACCTCACTTTTACCAGCTAGTTCCGACTTAGTTCGGTGTATTATCCGGCAAGTCCGACAGATTTTTCGGTTAATCCGGTGTCGTTTGCGGTGGTCTTTTCGTATTTCGGCTAAGTAATCGGGGGCTCTCCGGGAATTAAATCTATTCCTTCTCTTACTTTTTCTCCGCAAAATCTTCCATGATCGGAGGGAGTAATTTCGTACCTTCAGTTTCTGTCATTCCTAAGTTGAGGCGGTTCAAATTCTCCGCGCTTGAATTCGTCGGAGGAAGGGGTACGCTTCCCTTGGCTGGTTGATTAAGCTTGAAGCATAGTGAGAAAGGCGATATCGGAGAGATTACACGGATGGATATCTGAGAAGGCATGGAGGAAAGTCTCAGACATGGCGGCGCACGGCGAAGCTTCACGTCTGAAGAGATGGGTTACGATGATGGAAGAACTGATGTTTTAAGTGTTCACGCGTGGCTCATCATGTTTGACGATGGGGTTGACATGTGGCATTGATCTTTTGCTTTCTTCCTTATGAAGAAAATGTATAATTTTATATTTTGTTTTATGTTTCTTGGGCCTAAGCCTTTGTATTATACTCGATCCATCCTTGTAATTACCCATCAATGAAATATTATCCGACAAAAAAAAAGAGAGAAAGAAAGAAAGAAAAAGCTTTCAAAGAGCGAAAAACGCTCTACAATAGCGAGAAAACGTTCATAAAGAACGACAATATTTGTGAAAAATTGCTACTAAAAAATGTAAAAGCTAAACGCTCTACAAAAATACATGACAATGACATGCAAAAATCAAGGATGGCAGTGTGTATAATAGTAAATTTGAAACTTATTTATTAGTGTTGTTCGTTTGACAGACGTATTTTTTTGTAGATGCGTCTATATTTTACATAAATGTTTGTTCGTTTGATTGACGTCGGTACTGCGTTTAGACGCTGCGTCTAGATGCTGTGATACGCAGCGAGCGCTAATTTTGTCAGCGTCTGCGACTAAAATTCTGCAGTTGCGTCTGCGTCTTTTAAACGAACAATTTTCTGCGGCTGCGACTGCATCAACTTCTTGCGTCTTTTAAACGAATAATTTCCTGTGACTGCGACTGCGGCTGCAGTCGCGTCTACCAAACAAACAACAATCAAACGAGATTGAAACAGACGTAGACGCAGCTGCAACCGCAGTCGCAGCCGCAAGAAGTTGCGTTTGCCAAACGAACAATACTATTGCTTAAAGCATAATGCTATAGTTAAATCATCCCAATAGAATGATATTAAAGATTGTTCAAAATTTATGTTGAAAACAAGAAGATTTCAACTGACATATGTCCTAAAATTAAAAGTAAAGCATCATGACAAAAAAATACGATAAATTATCATTTTGGTCGAATAAACTCATTAGACATGATGAATGAACTCGCTTTTTGCGTGTAGTATGTCTAATTTACTTTGGATCTCCTCAAAACTTTGGGGGTAGCGAACGCAACTAGTATAACTTTAGTTATTTAGTATAAAGCCCATTAAAGTTAATAGGCCCATTAATAAATATTGCCCGGCCCGATGTCATCTCCAATCTCACGCCACCGATTCCAATCGTCAATCTTCTTTCGTCTCTCTCTATCCTTTCCTCGGCCGCTGAAGGAAAACTGTCGTCGCCGGAGCTCCGATCTTCACCGACCGAACAATATGTCTTGTTCCGATGATGAAGACGAGTCTTTCGCTCGTTTCCTCGAGTCAGAAGTCTCATCGGTAATTGCTTTATTTGATTTTTCATAGTCATTCAGGGTTTCGTTTCTTCGTTTCTCCCCAAAAAAGCTTTTGGATTTAACCGTTAAATCTGAAACCTTATCGCAATTTTTCGTTTCCCTAATTGTTTATTCCATTTTTTGCGATTTTTAGATGAATACCTTGATCTGTAATTAGATTTTTGAATTTGATGTTTCTTCGTGTTTATGTTTCGAATTTGGATTTGGTTGATCTTACATGCAGATTTGTATGAAATTTTGGGAAAAAAAAATCAGATTCTTAGGAATTGCTATTTTTTTTTTGTTTTCTCTCTTGTAGGTTGAGAATGAAGAAACGAAAGAACCTGAACCAAAACGACAACGTATTGAGAAAGACGAAACAAAAGCTGTACAGAAGGATGGAGATTCAAAGGAAGATGGTAACAAAGATCAAAATGGTGTGAAGAGAATAGAGAGTGGAGTTTTCAGCAACGTTCCTACGGAGCTATTTCGTCATATCCTCAAGTTCTTATCCTCTGAGGTATTGTTTTTATTTGCTTCTCAAGCTAAAAGATTTAGTAATTTTTTATCTATATTTGGACTCAAGATTTCTGGTAATAACACAATCTTTTGGGTTTCCTTTTATCTAAATTGTTTGATTGGTACCACAGGATCTTGTATCGTGCTCGTTGGTGTGTAAATTTCTGAATTTTGCTGCGTCTGATGAATCTCTATGGCGTCGCCTGTAAGTCTATTCTCGTAATCCCTCTTTGTTGTGGATAATCCTTGTTTTGAAAAATCAATACTTTGTACTCAAAATTGGTGTGTATACCTCTGATTGATTTTGTTTGCAGGTACTGTATCCGATGGGGTCTAACTCCTCCAACCAGAAAGTTGCGTGAATGTGCTTGGAAGAAGCTTTATATTGATGTGAGTTTTTCACCTGTTTTTCTTTTGTATAAATTTAGTTTATCGTTGCCATGTAATGTTACTTTGAGTTGCTATAAGTGATTCTTTTCTCTTGTCAAATTTCAGCGTGATGAGCAGGACATGATCGAACTTGTCAGAACCTGTCCGACCGATTTTAAAGAGTACTACATTCAAATGCAAGCAGCAAAGAGAAGCCAAGCACCTCTTCCGTCTCAGGTAACTATTTCTAATAATCTGTTTTATGTTTTGCCATGAATCAATCACTTGAAGATTTTTGTCTCATTTTCTTATTTGCACTACCTAGATGGTGGATGACCGGATAATTCTTGACAAAACTGTACTTGAACAAGTATCTCTGTGGAAGAAGAGCAAAGGACTCTCCGATAAGGCTGTCCCTGGCCATGTATGTTTTGGAACCAAATGTTCATACCATCAGATTGACGACGTGTTCATTTGCAAAGAAACTGGAAATGTTCATGGTATGAATTGAAACTCTATAGAATTGTAAATTTGTTTTTTTTTGTGTTTCTTTCAAAACTTACATACTTTTTACCATCGTTATAACAGTATGCGACGAGAACTGCAAGGAAGTAATATTGAGTCCAGAGGGTGATATAATGGTGTGTACCATCTCAGGACTTTGTTCTGATAATTTGCTCGTACAATCTGATCCAGATGAAGATTATGGTAATGAAGAAGATGCTGAAATAGAAGCTGAAATATTCACAGGGAAAGGCCGATTAGGTACATATCTATCTTTTCTCTCGACTCCTTCTCTGTTTATTCTCTCGTCTCCGACATAAATGTGAATAAGAGCTTTGCGTCTTCTTTTTCATCGCAGCACGAGCTTTTGAACTTGGATATAACTGTGAGGATGAGCAGGAATTGGAACGTGCCCTGAGGTTCTGTTGATCAAAAATCCTCAGCATTTTCTTCCAATTTCATAAGGTCTACTCTCTCTCTCTCTCTCTCTCTCTCACCTGTGTTCTTACGGTGAAACATCTATGAATCAAAAGTAGATTTTGTTTGAGTAGTCTTGTAGCTTTGTTAAATCATGCATATCCTTGTCTGTGTTTCACTCTGTTGTCTTTTAAAAATGTGTTTACATAATTACATTACATGTAGTAAGTAATTAAGTTTCCAACTTTTCAGTAAATTCTATTGGTAATTAGTAGTAATTTCGTAGCAATCACCAGAGGTTGGTTTGACTTCAATTCTCACAACTATTGTAATCTTGTTCCTTTAAGTCATATTCTAAAGATTAATTTACAGAAATACACTTAAAAGGAAAAGAAATTTTACATTTACACCTGTTTTTTAATGGTTCTCAAGTATACACCTCCTATTAAGGTTTAGGATTTAGGGTTTAGGGTTTAGTGATTAGGGTTTAGGGTTTAGCTATTAGGGTTTAAAGTTTAGGAATTATGGTTCAGGGTTTAGGGTTTAACGTTTAGGGTTTCTTTTAGTCTAGGGGTATAATGGTCTTTTTCATTAAAAAGGGAGGTGTAAAAATAAAATTTTTTCAAGCAGGGGTATTTTTGAAAAACAGACAATACAAAGGTGTATTTTTGTAAGTCTCCCTATTCTAAAACAAGTTCTGGTTAGAACGTATATTATATGATAGGTTTCAAAAAGAAGTTTATAGCAAATCTCATTTTCTAAAAACTATACATTTCAATTATAGTACTGAAGTGTTAAACGAAAATGATATGAAAATTTTAAGAAATCTTTGGTTGTATTGTGGTGATTAGAATAATCGGATTTTTGAAACGAATTTATTGAAAACTATATATAAATTCAGTATATCATGTAATTTTTATAGGGAATTTATATATATAAAATACACATAAATTTTAATTTTGTTATAATCTTATTTCTTAAAAATATTATCTACAAATTCAAAGTTGTAAATTTTTTTTTGTTTTAAAAGATTTACGTCAATTATTTGGATATTGGAGGATACTCGAAAGTCTTGTTTGTGATTTTTTTGCATTGGTTTTTGGGTTTCGGCTTTTTATTCTTCATAAATTATTTTTTTCTCCATTCATAATTTTGGGAAAAGTATAATTCCTAAATTATAGAAAATTTAGATTGTGAGGAGATTTGGTGTTTTGTACCTAGCCCAAAAACTATTTTTTTTTCGTCTAAAAAGAAAATATTATTACTGACCCAAAATGAAAACAGAACATCATAAAGAAACAGAGTAGATCAAACTATAACCAATACGACTCAATCGATCATCACCAAAGAATCTTCTTGTTCTTCCATAAAGAGATGATGGAGCCACCCTGGGCAGTCACTTTGCACATAGGAATTCATCCTCAATTCATTCACCACATTTTTAGCAATCAACATCGCACCACGATTGCAATTTGGAGCTTCATAAGCCAAGAACCAGTTTGGATATGCTTGAGCACTTCGCAACATCCCAGATATTTGTCTCAACAGCTTCGGCCAACCTAAAGGATTCTTCAGCCCATCAACGATTTCCGATGTGGATGATGAGAAAATCACTCTATCAAACCGCAAGCTCGATAGACTCTCCAACGCCCACTCCCAAGCCCGAATTTGTGCTGCTTGAAGGGAACTAACATTGGTATAGGCATTGCGACTATGTAACAAAACCTCGCCATTGGAATCCCTTGTAACCCAGGCTACACCTCATATCTGTGACTTCTTAGACCACGCAAACCAATGTTACACTTCACCTCATTCACAGGAGGACGTTGCCATTTAACTTCATAAAGAGGCCTCTCCTCTTCCTCACCTTCTCTCTCTGTGTCGATAGCTTGACTGTTAGCAGCCAGCCACTGTGTTTGCTCACTTACAGCTTTCTGTATTAGTGCTTGGGCATCCAACACTTCATCCTTGAAGACTTTGTTATTTTTATTCCTCCATAGATTCCATATGATCCAATAGCTCAAGCTGCGTAGCTCCATAGACAGCCTTGTGTTCTTCTCTAATTGAAACAAAATGAATATATTTCCATAGATCGAATCACCAAACCTTACTAAAGATGTCGGGAGAGTCGACATAGCCCAAGTTTGTCTTGCAAAAGGACACTGGAAAAGAATGTGGTTGATTGAATCAGTCCCACCATCACATAAGTAGCATTGATCGTCTAGTTGCAAACCTCTATTGTTCAAGTTGCTTGCCACGGCCACAGAACCTTTCACTACTCGCCATAAAAACTGTTGTATTTTTGGTTGAGTCTTAGCTTTCCAGCAGTATCCATAGACTACATTTAGAGATGGAGTCAATTCTGCTTCAGCGAAAAGATTCGAGTGTTTCTCCCTACTGCTCAGACCATAACCTGATCTAACAGTATATATACCATTCTTAGACTCATTCCACAAATAAAAGTCATCTCTTTCTACCACAGGCTGCAATCTCAACACTATTCTCACATCATTCGGCATGAGTAATTCATGTAACCTCTCCACATTCCAAGTCTTCCTATCCTGATCAATGAGATAGCTAACTTTAAGAGAAAGATCAAAGATCACTTCTCTACTGTATGGTCGTCGCTGTATCTCATCCATGAGCCACGGATCTTGCCATAATTTTGTAGCTTCTCCATTTCCAATCACCCTTCTCAGACCTTTAAAAAGCAGCTCACGGCCATACACAATGCTCCTCCAAGCATAAGAGGGACGCAGTCCTGTTGATGCATCCAAAACAGTAGCTGTCGGATAATATCGGCTCTGAAAAAACTTTGCAAATAAAGAGTCCGACTCATGTAACAATCTCCAAGCTTGTTTCGCGAGAAGCGCTTGGTCAAAGCAAGCTAAATCTCTGAATCCCATACCTCCTAGCTTCTTAGGCAAAGTCATCTTTTCCCATCCAATCCAATGGATTTTGTGTTGACCTTGTTGTGAATTCCACCAAAAGTCCATCATCGCACTTGTAATTTTCTGACATAAATTCACTGGTAACTTAAAACACGACATAGCGTACACAGGCATGGCCATAGTAACTGATTTCAACAAGACTTCTTTACCACTAAGAGATAAGTTTTTCGCATACCAACCAAGCAACCAAAAACTAATTATCACGAGTTTTTTTTAAAAAAATCTACACCATAATCAAAAATCAAAATCCTGCAAAAAAAAAAATCCAAAACACCCAAAAACATTTTACAAAAATCTGCAAACAGAGTGTAAGTTTTGGGAGGGTATACGGAAATTATCTGTAATTTTTTTCACTAAATATTCTAAAATTCTAAAATAGACCCCTAGATAACTATTAATGTATTTAAAATTTTCAGAATTTAGTTAGATAAGCATGAACATAATTAGACAAAAAAAATTTGAATTTTAGGATATTTTTCTTAATAATCATATATACATTGCCTAATATATTTTTACAAATACCTTGAACAAAATGTAATATAGCAGCTTATTTTGTGAAAGTAAAAATTGTTTAAAATGTTGTAAAAATGAGGAATTACCATATGCGTAGGTTGGATTCTTTTGATATTTATCCACACCAAAGAAAAAAGAAAGTGCAACTTGAGAAAGACATTTATGTCCCCTACGTATGCTCGGAGAATCACGCGTCCATTGCGCGTTCTCGCGACGCTAAAATATGAGGTTACAAGATATCGTATATTATTCCCCATCTTTCTCTCTTTGGACCCTTATATTTATTGATTTACATAAACCCCCCTAAGAGGTCAAAGAAACGCTTGGAACATTTTCCTAAAAGAATATCAATTCAACAGTTTATTTCAAATGAAAAGATTCTATATTGTAGAACAAAAAATTAATGTTGGTATTTGTGATGCGTACTATAATAGGAGGACTAAATATGAAAATATAGATTGTTTTGGGAATCGAAATATATATATCTCCAATGCCTTTGTTTTGTTTTCCTCATCCAAATTCCGTTTTCGGACATCTTCTTTGGCGAATTCGTCTCTGCTAAAAAGAAAGGTCTCATCTTTTTCCTTTTAGGTTGTTTCTTTTACTCATGCTTTTGTTTTCAGTTTATCAATCTCTGAGCTTCGCATATCTGATCCGTGTTTCGCCCTCTCTCTTAATTCCTTTTGCATGATTGAAAATTTCGTCGATTTGTTCGAGAAATTTGGAATTTTTATATTTCTGAGCCTGATCGTATGAATGAGCCTTTCGTCGTTTTCTCGTCGTTTTGTCTCTCTCGAGTTCTCGAGCTTTTGTGTCGGCTTGATTCACTGAATTAAGTTTCAAGTTCATGCTTTGTTTTTGCTACTTGATTTGGATCAATTACATTGATCTCTCGCCTAATCTGTGATTGTTCATATCTTTTTACTTGACCCTGTTTTGTCTGATTGATCCACTGAAAGAAAGCTTTGAATTTTATGCTTTATTTGTTCAGTTTTGAGTGGGATTGATACACATTGATATATTGACCGAAATCAATGGTTTTTATGGTGTTGTTGTGGTAGGCTTTTGTTGCTGATTGACATGGGAGGTGACAATGACAAAGGGTTTCATGGGTATCCTCCCGCTGGATACCCTCCTGGTCCTGGGGCTTATCCACCCGCTGGATACCCACCACAAGGTTACCCTCCACAACCCGGTGCCTACCCACCTGCAGGTTATCCTCCGGGTGCATACCCGCCTGCACCTGGTGGCTATCCTCCAGCCCCTGGTGGATATCCTCCGGCCCCTGGTTTTGGAGGTTATCCTCCTGCTCCCGGTCATGGTGGTTATCCTCCTGCTGGCTATCCTGCTCATCACTCGGGTACTTTTTCTCTCTTGCTAGTTCTTCTTCTTCCTTTGTCGTAGGTTGGCATTGGTAAATGTCACTTTAGAAAGAAGTTGAGTATGAAGAAATCTTATGGTTTTATGAGGAAAAGATCAAGAAATTGTAACTCTGAATGTGTTAGATATCACTTTAGAAAGAAGTCTATATGTTGCGGCTAGAAAAACAAAATTCAGTTATCATATATGTCGTAGATGTCACTCTGGAAATTAGTTGAAAATGAGAAATTTTCTAATATGTGCAAGTAACCATGATTTAGTATCATAGCTGGTGGGTGTTAGATGTCACTTTAGAAAGAAGCCGCAACGTTTTGGTGGCTAACATGAACCCATAGTCATTGACTGTTATTGTTATGCAAGAGTTTATATTCAAATTGCTGAAAGACCATTGACTTTTCTGACCATGATTCTACTACGAATCGGCTGTTCAAAGATCAAACCTAGAAGTGTTATCATATAGCACCATTCCATTAGAGTTTTGATAGTTCAATACAATACCACTACTCCTTTATATCGGTTTTATCATCATTAAGACAAATTTGCATAATCTACTACGCACTATATATTGTTTGCTCCTTTTTGTTTCTTTCTTTATGAAATTTAGCTTCACATGTCTCAGGGCACTTAGGAGGAATTGGTGGTATGATTGCAGGTGCTGCAGCCGCATATGGAGCTCACCACTTAGCTCATAGCTCGCATAATCCATATGGACACGCTGCATATGGTCACGGATTTGGGCATGGTCATCATGGCTATGGTTATGGTCATGGTAAGTTCAAGCACGGTAAGCACGGAAAGTTCAAGCATGGGAAGCATGGAAGGTTTGGAGGTAAGTTTAAGAAGTGGAAGTGATCTAACCAAAACCCTTTGTGAATCTCTGGACTGACTAATGTTTCAAATAAAACTTATAATGTTATATAAGTTGACTTTTGTCGGTCTAGATTCGCTGGTTCGAGTTTGAAACTTAAGAATTAAAGATTATATGATGTACTGTGAAGCTATCTGTGGCTTTGTAATGACAGATTCTGGTTTAGGAATATGGTTGTTGAGATTTTACATATTATGGCCATCTTATATTTGATTTTTTTATATTGCTTAAGATTATAGAAGTCATGTCTATATTCAATTGGTGATTTATATAGAGAAATTCTCTTAGATAGCACACTTTTGTGTTTTTGGCCACATGTAGCATATAAACCCAAAATTTCCAACTCTAGCATATTTAACATACGGTATACCGAAAATACCCCTGTTTAATTTAGGGTTTAGGGTTTAGGGTTTAGGATTTAGGGTTTAGGATTTAGTGTTTAGTGTTTAGGGTTTAGTGTTTAGGGTTTAGGAAAAATGAGAATCATAAGCCACATTTTAAAAATGGTCAGGGGTAAAATGGTCATTCTAACATTTTAAAAATGCTACACGTGAAAAATCCTAGACCACATGCTAAGTGTGTCCAGAAAATGAGAAAATGTGCTATATTTGAGAATTGCCCATTTATATATTAGTTTTTTTATTTCTTATAAAAAGATAGTGATGAGGATGTATTCTATCAAACCTTTGAAATGATTTGAGTTTGGGTAAAACTCGATACACTGATAGAATAGACAGTGGCCATTGAATTCACAGAAAATGAAGAACAACCGTATTTTTGACTAACATCTTGACGTTTCTAACGGAAGAGATGAACATCATCAGCAATTTGGCCGGTCCTGCGGTACAAAACATTTGTTTCAAGCCCTAAAACTTTTTAAATTAATATGTATAAGCCAGCTGGCTCTCAAACCGAGAAAAAAATTTATAAATAGAATTCGGTCTCCAATACTGTATAAGTTTATAGCCCTTTAAATTTCAGGGTAAGTGACATCCACTTGAGACATATATACACATAAGTTTAGGAAAATGCATTACGGCAACAGAGGATACTTTATCGGGTACTCGACGTGCTCAAATTTCATCTGATCCGAACCGAACCATTCGGAGATTTGGCAAAATCCATACCCAATCTGAAGTGGATTTTTTGGGTTTGAATATTATGGTCATATCCGGCATAATTAGTTAAATATTTCAAACTATAATACCTATTATCTAAAATTCAAGTAGAAACACAAAGTTAACCAAAGAAAGTTGCCTTTCGAGAAAGCTAAGCGGTACACTAATATTGACGTGTAGTATCTTGTTTTTGGGTTATAAATCTTCGAACTTGGATTGTTTATTTTAGTTGATTACTGATTAAACAAATGCAATTTTGTCGCCTTTCGTCAATGAGCTGGCATTTTTATTCTCATTCGTCCTTTCATTGTACGTATGACGTACTTTCTGCATTATCATGTGATTAAAAACATAAAACCAGATGTTTTCCATTTAATTATATTTTCGTTCCAAAAGTCAAAACATGAATCATATAATCATGAAATCAAAATGTGAAGTTTTTAAATAAACTAATCCATTGACAAAAAAAAACTAATTAATTTTTTTAAAGTATACGTAATACGTATGATATTTTAAAAATTAATCTCGTTTACGGTTTGGGATTTTCCAAGCTATTTCTGTGGTTTTATCATTTATGGTTAAATAGTTATCGACTATTAAAAAGGTCATACGTTTTAAACCTATTCTGCAAAATCTGTTTTATGTCACGAATATAACTAATATCCGATCTATCCAATAGAATGAATTTAAAGTGTTGAGAAAGATATTAGCAGTGGGGATGCTAAAGGATGCCATTTCTTTAAAGAAGATAAGATAGTGTTTAGAAATTCATTTAAACTAATAGATTTGATCTATCAATCAATCACTAATTAAAAACATAATTTGTGTTTATAATATGAATCAGCCAATCACATGTTTTTGCCAACCTGGATCTCTATTTAGGGCATCATTAACGGCATCATTAACGGAGAAACGGTGAGGGTATCTTAATCTTTTTTAAATTAAAAAATATATGGGTCCCACAATATTTGTTAAAAACCAGTTACAAAATAAGAAACGTATCTAAGCACCAATTGCGGGCCTCACCGCCACGTGGCGGCCTGCGATTGGTGGTTGTTTTTATTTTTAGTTTTTTTTTAAAAAAAAGCAAACTCAAAAAAAAATAATATTAAAAAATCAAAATAAGAAATCCATTAAGGGTTTCTTGGTTAATGATGGTCTTATATACTCGAATTGCCGCATCAGCACTTACAATTCAAATATCTTTTTCTATGTTTCACAAAAATATAGAACTGACCAAGGTTTTTTTTTTTTGTTAATAGAACTGACCAAGGTTTCTACTAATTGTATGACTAGTGATTTAGTAGATTAAAATAGCTGGATTAAAATAAAGTAATAGAGTGAAAAAATAAAAGTAAAAAAATAGGGAAATTTTTACTATGTTGGGTTTTTTTTTCCGGAGTTATGTTGGGTTTTATCACTACAAATGTTAAGTAAGGAGTATGTTGAATCTAATATTAGAGATAATTTGATTTTTAATGAGTTTTATTATATGTGGAAAACCCTTTAATCAGTGGTTGACTAAAGGTTCATTAATGCTTCTACACCTGGAAGTATGGAGATCAATTCCTCGTAGATGCATACAGATTAACATATGCAAGCTTATAGAAAATCTCTAGCGTGTTGCAAACGAAACCGTTAGTCTTTTGTTGGAATTCAGCAGATGGAGCCGGAAGATTTGTCCGGTGAAGAATTGTTTGTTTCTCATAATTTGTAATAGAATTAATAATTCATACGATAAAAAAACGTTTTATTATTGTGATAATAAAAAAACCATGTTCGTGATTATTTCATCTCGAGTAATATTCTATAGAATTATCATCTTCTTTTTTTCGATAATTAGATCTTATCATCTTAAAATAACTAAAAGAAAATCTTATATATTAATTGAGGAGACGGAGAGAGAAAATGAGAATGAAAAATCCTATGTGTCAATCAAAAAGAATTTTGAGGGAAAAGTAATCAATCATCACTTTCTTTATTAAATAAAATTCTAAATTAAACAAATAAAAAGATATTACCAATTAATTTATTTCTAAGCCAATAATCAATTAACTTTCAAATCAAATATTTTCAAACTATTTTCTTATATTGTTAATATATACTTTTTATACATTGTTGCGAAAAATTCAAAATATCTACGATAGCAAAAAAGAAATTTGCTAATAATTTCTGAAACAAAGGTTTCAAAATTAACAAAAAATTAAATTCTTATTCTTTTAATTTCAATTTCGTANTTTAATTGGTTTATTATTTTGTCTCACATTGGTGGTGAGAGTTTTGAAAAATAATAATACAATATAAAATAGACCTTACATATTCATTTAAAAATTCATTTCGGATATATTTGGTTTTAAAAAATTGAATCGAAAAGTATATATATTTATTTTTGGTTTAAAAATGGGATAAATTGAGTTAAAATATAA
>OVAN01012306.1:0-13874 GCA_900406275.1 Anastatica hierochuntica | reverse complement strand
GAACTGTTTGAGATCATTGATCTCCTCACCACCTCTGAAGGTTTCTGGAATAGTGCNTTTGAGATCATTGATCTCCTCACCACCTCTGAAGGTTTCTGGAATAGTGCCCTTAATGATCATAAGACCAATGCGATTGGAACACTCCCACTTCTCATAAACAACTTAATACTCAGCAGTGCTGGTTTCCGTAGGAGAAGCAGGTTTTTTCATCCTTAGCGCAAGGTCAAAATCCATACACCCAAGAACAATCTTAACTTTACTTTTCCATTCAGTAAAGTTAGAACCCGTAAGTTTTGGAATTGATCCTAAGTTGGCAGATAGAGTAGCAACATTTGCTGAAAAGAGAGAACAAAATCTTATTAATGACTCACTAACCGAAGAAAATCAATAATAAATATCAAACAATTGTACATATCCTATCCAAGATACCAAATGTAACATTAATATCAAGTCTTTGGACAGTAATATTAACTACTAGCGGTACTCTTGTTGTAACGATCAAACAATGACAATAATTCATGATAAATAATAAACCGTTCTTTGGGCCGACTTATCATTCACATGTTTAAAACCATATAATTGACACGTGTTTACCATCACAGGTGTATGTGTATTTCGACCAAATATTAAACCTTCCTTTGGGCCGATCTAATATTCGCATGAAAACACACACACGTATATATGTAAATTTGGCCAAATACAAATCTTCTTTTGGGCCGAATTATATCCGCATAAATTTACATACATACATCATTCAATATTTTTCATGGAAAAATATTCTCAAGAGAGGTCTTCCTTTGGGCCGACATCTTGATTTAATTAATCCACTTCTAATATTAAACTTGTACAATCAAATTTATTTATTGATTTAAAAAACTAGATTTTTGATCTTGCACGAACTTATAACTATAAGTCTGGGGGCTCTGTATGTAAGATTATTGACGTGGTAGAGTGGTTGAAGAAGAGGGAAAATGATGCTGCTTTCGAACCAACCCCTAGTTCGAATCCGGTCAAACACACTTCCACAATGCATTGACCAGCATATGTTTCCCATTCCCAATTGGACTTCGCGGCCCAGAAAACTTTTTTTTTTTTAATACAGAAAGTTGGGCCGAAAAAGACAAGAAAAAAATATTTGACAGAAGTCCAGAAAACTTAATAATGAAACGAACGTTTCATTCTTCTTCAACCTGCGGCCACTAGGGTTTATGAAACCCAGAAACACAGCCACATGAATCCAAAATTTTCACTCAAAAAATTCCAGAAAATAGTTTCTTAGTTCCAGAAAATTAAAACCGAAGGAATGAAACTCGGATTCATAAAATTCCAGAACCTTTATTTTAGATCTAAGATTTATTCATGCCTTTATCTATGATAAATCACCAAAATTACTAGATCTAAACATGCAAATTTATAGATCTAATACCAAACGAAATTATAGATCCCAGAATACCAAATTCAAGAATAAACTTCAATGAAAAAACAGATTCAACAATCTAGAATTTTCACATAAAAATAAATCCGAATTTATTTTGTCAATTGTAAATAAATCCGAATTTTATATATTAGAATCAAACATTATTATCAACCAGAAACTGTGTATGGTGGCTCCGATACCACTTGTTAGATTTATTAATCCATAAATTTTATAAACCATAACCATATCGGTCTCTGATTAATAGAATTAGAGCGGAAGCGTACCTGATGGATCCATGCTTAAGGAATGTGAATGAATAGGGAATGGATCTTCCAAAGCAAACCCTATGAGATTTTAGTTCTTTGGTGATGGGAATCCAAAGAGTTTCTGTATTTTCGGCTAAGGTTGCCTTGGGAACCATAACCCCCTATTTATAGAGAATCAATTTCTAGTTTGGCCCCTCATCAAACTAGAAATTGCCAAAGGTATCCACACATTAATATTTCATAACACTTATGCCTATAACATTTTTTTTATCACAGAGTGACCACTACAAAATAGGTTATTTAATTAATGGCCCTAGCACATTTAATCCTTAACATATTTGACCCCACCTAATGATTCTTACAGAGAGAATTATGATTCAAGGAATTATTCATTCCAAGATGAGGGAAAATCAGGGAGAACTTGGTTGAACCTGATTTTTCCAATTTCACCTAGCTTCTCAGATTTCATGTTTTCCAGACTGGAGAACCAGAGATAACTTTGTCGAACTTGATCAATAGGTTGAACTTGATTGATCAATCCTCAATGCTCTCCCTCAAGCTTGACTATAAGACCTTACTGCGGTCAAGTTTGGAACCAAGAAGAATTTCCTCATTAAAAATATAAGTGGAAAAACCTCATGGCGTAAAACCACACTTAGGGAAAAAGAGTAAAGCCTTCAAGGCTAAGAGGATGATGATCATGAGCATGTGATGCCTATGAATCAAACTTGGAGGTGAATAGACTCAGACACTTTGGCACTAGGTGCTTTGGTGAAGATATCAACAAGTTGATCTTCACTCTTCGTGTAGCAAGGTAGAATGATCCCTTGTACCACCATTTGCCTCACCTTATGGGAATCAACTTCTCTATACTTTTTTATTTCATTGAAAACCGAATTTGTGGCTATATGAATGGCCGCTTGGTTGTCACAATGCATGGTGATTGGTGATGCTGATTTATGCCTAAGTCCCTTAGTAATCTTTGTATCCTATTTTTTTCTAATTTTTTTTTACCCTTTTATCCCTAATTTTTTTTTAATTTAAAAAAGAAGCCAAAAATTGTAAATTCACACCGTTAGTTTAATATTTTTTGTGAATCTAGAAAGCTAATTAGTTTTTTGTTTTGCTTTAACACAAATTTATCCTTTTCATTTTTTATAACCGAGAGATTTCATTCATCTAAGGTGAATATAGTCGTTAAATAACTCACTTTTCAAATTTTCTAGTGGAGCTAAAGCGTTCCACCATGTGGAGTGGCCAAATGGGGAAAAACTATTTCTAGTAAGAGTTGAAATTAGCATGGAAGAGTTTAACTTTTTACCCATGCTCTTTTACCACCAAACCACTACCACTTGGTTAACGTAAATACTAATGATATTACAATTTATGTTTGGGAATCATTTTGTCAACTAAGTTTGGCAAAGTGAATGACCATACACTAGTAGAAAATAAGCGTATAGCCACGAAAACATTTCGTGGCTATAAGCCAAAAATCGTGATAATATGAAATTTTGTCATGAAAAGTCACGAAAAAAAAACGTGACTACACGTCCGTGAAAATTTTTGATCATGAGTAATCATAATTACTTAACTATGATTTTGTCACGAAAAATCGTGACTAAATTAGCCACTTTTTTCAACGAAATATTTGTGGCAAATAGTCACAAAATAGACACGTTTATTTAGTGGCCAAGTTAGCTACATTTTGCTGTGTAATCTTTGTGACAAACAACCACAAATTAGACACGTATATTTCGTGGCTATTTTTGTCATGAATTGTCACTGTTAATTGTGACTACTTAGCCACAATTATTCATGGCTATATGTGAATTGTAGTGACGATATTGATGTAGATTTTCGTGGCTATGCATGAAAAAGTAAAAAAAAATAATAATATAATCCGAGAATAATATATATATATATATGTATATATATATATAATGGTTTTTTCTTGTTTTAAAATTAACAATATTTTTGAAATAAAAAAAGATAGTATTGTTACAACAAGTAGTACATCATCATACCATACTACTACAAAATTCTGCATCATACATTCAGGTTGGCTCAAACTACTGACAACCTGAAACAAAAAACGAAAAAAAATTTACACTTCAATCCTTAAAACCTGAAATATTTAAATGTCTAGTTCTTCAGCACACCACCTATCCAAATTTGATTATTGTTCCTTAGTGAGCCTAGTGAGTTTGGTACGCTTGTGAGGCTGAGCTGTTGATACTTGCTGAGGTTGTTGTTATTATTGTTGTTAAGATGGTGAGACTTGTCGAGTTTTAGATGGTTGAGAATGGGCTTACACAGAAGGTTGAGATTATTGATGTGAGGCGGTCAGAACTGAAGCTTGAGGCCGGAGACCTTGAGGTTGGAGCGTGTGAGGCTGGAGAGCTTCCAGAATATGTTTGAGAGACTCTCTTGTTGCAACCATCTCTTGTTTGAAGTCAGACTTCAAAGCAGTGAGATTTTCCTTGACTGCATCAGCATGTGTCTCCAAGTCGGAGAAGCGCATCTCCAGGTCCAGAGTTCTCTTCAGTGAGACACAGACATGTTCAGTATTGTTGTACTCCTTGAATTGAGCACTGCCAAGTCCATAGATTGCCCCCTTCTTTGTCTGGCCACATTGAAAACTGAAAAAAAACCAAACAATTAAACAGAACTTTCAAACAATTTCAAAATTTAAGTCATTAAACAGAACAACAGTTAATGTAAGTCATTAAACAGAAGATTCAAAAAATTTCAGAACATGTGTCAGCTAAATTGTAACACCCGGTTCCACCTTGTCAGGCTCCCCGCGCGTGTTACTGCCAAACCACCAGCACCCGGGTTCTCCCTCGTCAGGGTCTCCCATGCGCGTGCTATCCGCAAAGACTACACCGCACACCACCATCAGAGCATCTACGGGACTTAGTCTTCAAAACCAGATTAAAATCGAATAGCATTTATTAAACCAAACCAACAAATCCATACCACAAGCATCATAACCAATACGTTCAACATGTCCAAAAGAAATAGAAAAACCAAGTCTAAAATCAACAAAAAATTTTATTAAATCGACCCGGATTCCCAAAACCGAACACCAGACCCGTCATCATCTTCCAGCTACTCGTCATGCTCACCTGCAAAACGAAAAGGGGGAGGGACAGGGGAAGAGAGAGGGGTGAGTGACAGGGGAATCACTCAGCGAGAAGATGGGTTGCTAAACACGCAACACCGCAGGAAAGACTTAGAATGCCTTCTAAGCCAGCATACAATTAACACCAAACATGCATCTAATGTACCGCGAACAAACACTTAACGTTCAAGGATGCCCTAAACAAAGCCTCCGGCACTCCTTAACCCGCGAACCACTACAGTGACCAGACTTCCTTTAACTTCCACTTAACCGGTTTATATGGTCTTTGGACTTCCTTTGGATTCTTCAGAGGCGAACACAAACTCTCTCACAGACGCCAATCTCAAACAACACATCTTATAACACTAAGGCTATAACTTAGACCTAACATGCTCAATCAACAATTAGGACTGACTCGACTCACAAGCAAGACTATCAAACAAGACGCGTTAATTCTATACTACCAGAGAAAAACATCCTAAACCGGTTCTACGGGGGAATAACTACGGGTTTAGCTCCTCACCTTAGTCTGAGATGCGGAAAAATAGATGCGGAAAGCTTCTGATCCGGTTAATAAACTTGTCGACCTGAACAAAAAGAAACACGGGTTAGACCTTAAACCAAAGCCTGCCAAAAGAGGAACTTTCCATTTATGGAAACGTGCCATAAATAGAAACTTCCCGAAAAGGGAAATTACTAAATCAGGTAACTTTCCTAAAATAGTAACTTCCTTAAAAAGGAAACTTTCTAAATCGAGAACTTGCCGAAAATAGAAAGTTTTCGAAAATGGAAAGTCTCAAACCCGAAACGTGAAAAACCACGAAAACTTCCGCAAACGCGGGAAACGAATCACGGAAGTGAAAACTACGTCACAAACGACGGAAACGCCGCGGAAGAGATGCAAACTCGCGAGCACAGCGGCTGAGGGTCACAGTACCGGCTGATCGGCGGAGGCGCGGCTCGGGCGTCGGCGACAGCAGCTCGAGAGATCCCGCGGTGGCTCGGGTCGGGTCGGAGATGATCGAGAGAGGCTCGGATCGGCTCGGTTCGTGATCGCGGCGAGGATTTAACTGCTCAAAGGCTTTGGTTGGCGGCATTGAAGCTTCGGGAGTGGTCGACAGTGGTTGGTGGTGCTCGAGAGGCGGTCGAGAGGCTCGGAGAGGGGAGATCAGCTCTCGAATGAAGGAGGTCAGCGGTCGATGGTTAGGCGACGCGATACCTGAGGCTAGCGGCGATTTGCGATGACTGGGAATTGTCAACGGAGGGCTCGAGTTGGTTGGATTGGCGGCGACGCGATGTGGATTGGTCAACGAAGGCTCGAATTGCTCGGATGGCTCTCGGTGGCTAGGGTTCGCGGGTTTCTCACAAGAATTCGATAGAGGTTCGCTTCGGGATCGATCGTGATGCGTTTCTCGAGGCAAGGATGTCCTTAAATAGAGAGGAGGCTCCTCGATTTTACCTAGAATTTATGGATCGGTTTCCTTCGAACCGAGATTCTCGGACCGAACCGGGTCGGTGTCGTTACAGATGGTGAGTCTTGCTGAGGTTGTTGTTGTTGTTGTTAAGATGGTGAGACTTGTTGAGGTTCAGATGGTTGAGAATGGGCTTACACAGAAGGTTGAGATTATTGATGTGAGGCGGTTAGAACTGAAGCTTGCGGCCGAAGACCTTGAGGTTGGAGCGTGTGAGGCTGGAGAGCTTCCAGAATCTGTTTGAGAGACTCTCTTGCTGCAGCCATCTCTTGTTTGAAGTCAGACTTCAAAGCAATGAGATTTGCCTTGACTGCATCAGCATGTGTCTCCAAGTCGTAGAAGCACATCTCCAGGTCCAAAGTTCTCTTCAGTGAGACACAGACATGTTCAATATTGTTGTACTCCTTGAATTGAGCACTGCCAAGTCCATAGATTGCCCCTTCTTTGTCTGGCCACACTGAAATTTGAAGAAAACCAAACAATTAAACAGAACTTTCAAACAATTTCAAAACTCAAGTCATTAAACAGAACAACAGTTAATGTAAGTCATTAAACAGAAGATTCAAACAATTTCAGAACATGTGTCAGCTAAATTGTAACACCCGGTTCCACCTTGTCAGGCTCCCCGCGCGTGTTACTGCCAAACTACCAGCACCCGGGTTCTCCCTCGTCAGGGTCTCCCCTGCGCGTGCTATCCGCAAAGACTACACCGCACACCACCATCAGAGCATCTACGGGACTAAGTCTTCAAAACTGGATTAAAATCGAATAACATTTATTAAACCAAACCAACAAATCCATACCATAAGCATCATAACAATACGTTCAACATGTCCAAAATAAATAGAAAAACCAAGTCTAAAATCAACAAAAAAAAAAATTTATTAAATCGACCCGGATTCCCCAAACCAAATACCGGACCCGTCATCATCTTCCGGCTACTCATCATGCTCACGTGCAAAACAAAAAAGAGGAGAGACAGGGGGAGAGAGAGGGGTGAGTGACAAGGGAATCACTCAGCAAGGGGGTGGTTTGCTAAACACGCAACACCGCAGAGGTTGTTGTTGTTGTTGTTAAGATGGTGAGACTTGTCGAGGTTAAGATGGTTGAGAATGGGCTTACACAGAAGGTTGAGATTATTGATGTGAGGCAGTCAGAACTGAAGCTTGAGGCTGGAGACCTTGAGGTTGGAGCGTATTAGGCTGGAGAGCTTCCAAAATTTGTTTGAGAGACTCTCTTGTTGCAGCCATCTCTTGTTTGAAGCCAGACTTCAAAGCAGTGAGATTTGCCTGGACCTCATCAGCATATGTCTCCAAGTCGGAGAAGCGCATCTCCAGGTCCAAAGTTCTCTTCAGTGAGACATAGACAGGTTCAATGTTGTTGGACTCCTTGAATTGAGCACTGCCAAGTCCATAGATTCCCCCTTCTTTGTCTGGCCACGTTGAAAATGGAAGAAAACCAAACAATTATACAAAACTTTCAAAAAATTTCTAAATTTAAGTCATTAAACAGAACAACAGTTAATGTAAGTCACTAAACAGAAGATTCAAACAATTTCAGAACATGTATCAACTAAACACATCATGTTGCAAACAAGCAAATCAAACAATTCCATAACATGTGTCAACTAAACACATCATGTTGCAAACAGGTAAGTTAAATTTAAACACTTTAAGAAATGGTCAGCTACTAAACACATCATGTTGCAAACTGGAAAGTTAAAATTAAAACTAAAAATAAAGCAAGAACCAGAATCTGATTGTTATTAAGAGTTACCTTTATGTACTTCTGGTTGAGGAGAAGGCGCCTGGAACTTGATGTAGCCACTGTGAAGGCAGTTTGGCTATTGGCAATCGGAGATCCATCGCCATTTTTTTTCTCGTCAACAGCTTCCTCAACATCCAACACCAAGTGTTTTGCACGATCATCTACAAATATCCCATCTTTACACATGTGTGTCTTCCTCACCAGGTCTGTATAGGCGGGTGGCCCATCCAAACCCTCTGCAACCATCTACAAGAAAGCCAAAAGCAAAGTGTTAAAATTTAAAATTTTAACAGATAAGGAAAGAAAGTAAAAAGTCTTACCATATTATACTCATGCTTGACAAATGACACTGGACCAACACTGTGCTTATGCATAGTCTTCCCTTCTCGAGCAGAAATGCGGGAACCAACAACTAATTGGCTTCTGTTGATTGCTTCTTCAGTCTTCCGATTGTCCAGAAGCTGTGACTAGTCTGCATCATTGATATACTTAGGCTTCTTCCCCTCTCTCTTATTATGGCTTATTCTGCTGCAAATAGTCACTTGAGTTTGTACCTTTCACTTGGCATAAATTTCGTCGTGGAACTCATCTTCCTAATAGTAGTTTTTCTACAAAGAATAGACGCACATTAGAAGGTAATTAAAGTTAGATATAAAAAAATAAGAAAATGATAAGATTGAGAAACATGACCTACAATAAATGCCTGCAACCACTTATCCTTCCTCTCTTGTGGAACATGCTTCCAGTTGGACCAAGGAACCCAGAAGTAGCCCTTTCATGTAGCCCGCATAAAAGAATGGATCTCTGGATCGATACCAAACCTATCAATGAGAAACATATATCATATTAGAATCAAAAGATGTTGATCATTCAAGCATGAGGAAAATATTAAAATACTTTTACCACAATGCTCCATTGAGCTTTCTAGGATGAAGGTGTGGCTGGTTCAGTCTTGCTAGAGAATGAAGCAAGGCAGCTTCTGTCATGTGGACATATGTAGGAATGGCAGAAGCTTATGTGGGAGGACTAAAAGCTCTACGAGGCAACGAATGATAGGAAGTAGACCCAATTGCAGGTGATGTACCCCCTTAAACAATTGAAAGAGAAAGTTAATAAATGAATATCAAATTAATCCAGCAGAATAGAACTATACATTATTACAATGCAATACATTACACAAGCTAAACAATTTGGTTTCATCGACACAATACGGAAAAGCTAAACGACCATGTGTCATCCAACCCGACATCAGGCCATAAGCTGGAAATTAATTGTCCACATTAAGGCGACTCTTATCATGAATCTTTCTTTTGCCTCGAAATATCATATGCTTCTACCCTGTCACTCCATAAACTTTGCAATTCTTCAATTAACAGTTGCAGATAGATAACTATGCTTTTCTTCAGATGTCTTGGCCCATGAACTAGTACTGATAAAAAGAAATATTATCTTTTCATACACATACCAGGAGGTAAGTTGTACGGAATTACGATTACAGGCTAGGCCGAGTGGGCTTCACCATTCATACCAACTTGATTAAATCCATCTGTTTCCAATCTAAGATAAATATTCTGACTTTCAGCAGCAAAATTAGGATATACCTCGTTGAAATGCTTCCATGCTGCTCCATCACAAGGGTGTTGCATTTCTCCTTCAAGAGACACATGTTCTACGTGCCATCACATTTGTGATGCAGTTGCCTCTATTTGATATAAATGCTTCAAACGCTCAGTGGTTGGCATATAAAGAAACTTTTGTTTTGGACATTTTATGCCTTTCCCATGGTTCTCGCGGTATCTATCTTTCCCACAAAACTGACAAACCAACAACTCATGATCTTCCTTCCAAAATAGCATGCAGTTATCTTCACTGATATCAATCTTAATAATAGGGAATCCAAACGATCATGTCAACTTCTTCGTTTCATAATATGACGTAGGAGCTTTTTTTGGTTGTGGTAAAACATCACTTATAGTTTGTGATATCTCGTCCATACATGACTCCGCCAAGTTATAATCAATTTTAACTTTCATTAAACTTGAAGCCAGATATTATTGAGAAATACCTTCAACACATCCATCGTAAAGTGGTTGATTCGCGGCTTCAAAAGCTTGAAATGCCCTATCTTCATAAGGCCCTTCATTTGTTTCTTCCATCACATTTTTGAATGGTCCATTTCCTCCTCCAATAGTATCATTAATGTTCTCCTGATATGACACTTCTACTCCACACGATGTACCTTCTCCGGTAAATTGCGGTGCTCTCGATGATTCTCCAGTATCATTAAAATCTTCTCCATAGCTTGACCAAACATAATAATTACCCTTGAATTCGACTCGGTAAAAATGGCGGGATATAGTTCTCCCATCACGTTGCTTTCGGTTTTGACATCTTGCACAAGGACATAATATAGTTTTTCGCTCTTTATAAGTATATTGATTAGCAGCAAATGACATAAATACCTCAGCACCTTCTATAAACTCTCTTGAAATTAAATTTTGGATTAGATCAATATGTAGATCCATCCAATCTCTTGTCTGAAAATAATAAAACATTATAATCTTTTCTTAAAAAAAGTTTTCTGTCACCAAATTTTAGAATCTCTCGCTCACCAACTTTTACAACTCTCTTACCAATATCTATTCATTCATTGTGTGCCATTTCACAATTGGCATCAGTTCTATATATAGGTAAATATTAGTCACGTTTTTTGCCAAGATTTGTCATGTTTTTAGCCAAGTTTTTTTGATCCAGTAGTAAAGGAGCTCCGGATGGAGTGCCTGCCCCTGGTTTCGGGTCTTGGCCACTGCGAAATTCACATACGGGCTGCAGCGTCCAGGAGCCGACACGTGGAGAGCCGTTTGGCCGCCCACGTGGCTAGTTTAAGCGATCCAATAGTCTAACACGTGGACCCCTGCCCTGTCGGGTAATCGATAGTCTAACACGTGGACCCCTGTCCTGTCGGAGAGCGTTAGGATACCTGGGTTATCAAAAAAAAAAGAAGAATATATTCCCTAACAAAAAGCTGATTTTTTTGTTCAACTTGTCACGGTGTAATGTTTTTCGGTGGAATAGCCACGAATTTGTCACGATTATTTCGTTACTAACTAAAACATTTATGGTCACGAAAAATCGTTGCAAAACATGACTGGTTTGCCACGATTTTTTGTAACGTTTCCTTTCGTGACAAGTTAGCCATGTATATAAATGTTGGAAAATCGTGGCTAATTTATCCATGTTTATTTCCGCAATAAATTTGTGGCTAATGTTGTCAAGATTTAGTTACGGTTAGCCACGTTTTTATATCTGTGACACATTTGTCACTAATTCGTGGCATTTTTAGTCACGATTTTGTCACGTTCTTTTGTTCGTGACTGTTTCGTAGTTTTTTCGTGACTAATTTCTGTTAGCCATGAAATTTTCGTCACTCTTTCGTGGATATACACAGTTTTCTACTAGTGATATATTTCAATTTTAAAATACTCCCTCTGTATCACAATAATTGATTTTTTAGAGAAAAAATTTATATCAAATTACATGATGTTTACAATTTTTAATGTCAAATTAATTAGAATTTTTATGTTTTTGACCATTTATATTTTGCAAAGTATTTTGTCATTGGTTGAATTGGAGTTAGATAGAAATTCGGTGATGTTTTAGTATAGAAAAAATCGAAAATTAAATGGTTTCTTAATCGATTGTAGAAGCTTAGAGCATATGCAAAAGACTCTCTAAAACTTCCAATATGAAAACTTTTACTCTCCAAATTTTTTTTTCAAAACTTCAAACTTAAAGTTTTGAGTAGTGAAACTTCATATTTGAAGTTTCATTTTCAAAACTTTAAATTTGAAGTTTCATAGTTTTTATTTTCATTTTAGTCCCTACAATTATACATCATACTTTTTGTTCTTAAAAGTTTTGTTGTTTATGGTTTTAATCCTTAAATATTTTATATCTCATAATATTTCAAATATATATATATATATTTTTAACACATTTCAAATATTTTCTTATATATGTGATTTTTACACATAAAATTAAATAAAAATTTTAAATAAGACTAAAAATATTTTATAACTAGACTTGTACAACAACAATATTACATTAAAAAAACTTAATAGAAAAAACTAAAAAAAAATTACATGAATACATAATTATTACATAAATTTAAATACTACAACAACACTAATAATCGGGTAATTATGGAATAATTTGTTATTTTTCTTGTAATGTAATATTTAATTTTTTAATCCTATGTAAAATTTTAATATTTTAACGTAACTTTTTATTAATTAATATTGTTGTGATAATTTTTTAGAAATGTTAGTTATATATAAATGTTTATGAATTTAAATTAGTTATGATAAATATAAGGACCACAATGCAAAATACAATTATTTATGAAGTTAAATTTGAAGTATTGCTTTTGAAGAAGAATATTTTCAAACTCCAAATATGAAGTTTTGAAAATTTCAAAACGAAGTTTATTTTTGGAGATGCTCTTAGAGCATCAACTATTTTGATAGAGAGGGAGTATCTTCTAAACATCGTTAGCCCTGTTCGTTTCTCAAACGCAGTCGCAGAAGAGAGCGATACAAAAATAACAAACATCAGAGAGAAAGTTTGACGGCGTATTGTTGTATAAATGTCGCCGGCAACCGTTGCAGGTGATTTTTAAACCATTATTTTTATCGCCGTAAATCGTAGCGATTACTACACCTGTAAACTTCTCGTTGGCGATGAATTTTAATATACGTAAACTCTCTGTTTTAACGTGTCGTTAGGAGTTGAAAGAAAGTTTGACATTATTTTTCTTTATTCGTTTTTGGTCGCTCGTCTTTAACGCAACGTTAGAGAAACGAACATGGCTATTGCTTATTGGTTTCCCATAGTGGTATGCATTAAATAGAGAAAAGTGACACAAACTACAAATTCAAAGTTTTAAAACTTTAAATACAACTGAGTTCACGTAAAATTGACCGTAGTTAAAACCACACAATGTTGATCATTTTTAAAAGTTTCAAAGTTCAGATTTTTGCTTCAACATACTGTTTCAATCAAGAAAACTCAAAATTTTAGTTTGTAATTTGATTTTACTTTGTGCATCCTTGTGAATGAAATAATTTGTTATGTTTACAATACATTTTGGTAGTTGGAATGCATGATCATATATTGTATTTGGTGTGGCTGACAAATTCTTTTCACTATATATTTACAACCAAAGTGATTCTTATACGTAAAGTGAAATCATTTATAGAAAATGAATTGAATCTTCATTTGATTGTATTACTAGTATTGTTTTACTTTTAAACGCCACGAAAGTCACAAAAGCCAGTTATCTTAATTAGTAGCTAATTTAATTACGTTCACGGTGCCTTGAAAAATGATATTCACCTGCATTAACTTGACGGACGGAAAAATATATATTTAACTCATAAATCTATACATATTTTTCACAAATTTTGTGAAAGAGCAGTGTCGGTTGGAACTGGGAGAAGCTGTGCTTGTTGAAGATACTCAGAATATTTAGGAAAGATTTGTTTAGGAAAATATTCTTTTTTTATGAAAAAGATATTTTCCAGACTTTCTGTGGTGTGATAACTCATAGATATGTAGTATATATATCTAAGGGTCTTGAGTGATTAGGATTAGCCGAAAATACACAAAAAAGAAAAGATTCATTGATTGAGATTCGGTGATCATAGACAAGCTGCATTGCTTGTTGGAACAGAGTCTGTGTGTTGCAACAGATTGCTGTATTGTTAGAATTTAGGTTGGTGTCGAGTAATTCCAAGTAGACAAAGTCTTGTTGTAAGATTGTCTATATA
>OVAN01012305.1:968-13874 GCA_900406275.1 Anastatica hierochuntica | reverse complement strand
ATATTATGCCATTCCTCATTCCCAACTGCCCTATCCAACTTGCATCAGACACTTTTTTTTATTTCGGGTCCCTTTCCATGACAGTTGATCCCCAGCGCACGGGAATTCTATCATTCCACAGTGATTTAACATGTGATTAAAAGGGACAAAGGACGCCGCAGATCTCATGTTACCCCCTTTTTTCTCATGATTTCCGGTTAACTCATTAAGATCACCTATTATCAACCATGCATTTAATCTGGTTGAGCCTATTTCCATTAACTTATCCAAACAATAGACCTAATCGCAGCGACCGGTTCACCGTAGACAAACGAAATGGATACCCGAAATCCATAAAAAGACGCATTAACATCTATAATTCGATGATTAGAAAACAAAATATCCAATTTTATTTCATTATAGTAGAAAATAGCAAGACCACCACTGAGTCCAATCGGATACACAGTGTACAAATTATTAAACCCAAACTCAACTTGGAATTTTTTTTAAAGAAAAATAAGACTGTTTAGTCTCTGAAAGAAAAATAATATCGTGCCTAAATTTATTCCTGAGATCTCTTAAGGTGTGAGGTGTCAACTCCCCTTCGAGACCCTGACAATTCCAGCTCATAATCTTCACCGATGAACCGGTGGTTTTGAGGAGTCCACCATTCCTTTCTTTGAAATTTTGTGAGGCACCGTACCCTTCGATCCTCCCTTAGCCACTCCACCGATAGCTTGAGTTCCTGTAACTCGAAAAGACATCTGGTTAGAACCACATGACTTCGTAAAACCTTTACCCTTTCTACCCTGTCATTTTTTCGGCGAGGCCAATGATATCAAGTTCAACTTCCTGAGATTCATTCCCTTCATTTTCCCAGGACTTTTACTAATCTTAACAAGATTAGAGCGTTGATTACCCAACTTAATTCCTTTTAGATCCGGAACAAGACCATCAATATGCACTGTTGGATTAAGCTGAGAGTAAGTAATACCTTCAATATCACATGAAGACGTAGAGTCAAGACCACCAGTATTCAAAGCTTCATCCTGCTCTGCCTCACCACTCTGAGTCTCGGTTTCCTGGTCAAGTGACCAATCAACATCACCCAACTCCTGCTCGAAGCCGTCAAAATCATCATCTGCAGCAAGCAGCTCCCCGTCTAAACCATCAGCTCCTTGGTCCTCTTCATTAACCATCTCACCCTCCTCCACAAGGAGGTCATCAGTGTTGAAATTGGTATCATCCAGAGGAACAGAGGGGTTCCCTTGTACCTCAGTATCCGCCTCAGCAGCAGCTTTACTTTTGTCACCATTAGAGGGCTCTAAAGGCTGCTGTTCCATCGACAAACTCTTGGCGTGTTGGAGCTGTGGTCGGGCATCATACAATGGTTTCAGCCACTGTTTCCTACGTCTCTGACCATAGGAGGAACTACCTTCCTTTAAACCCACATCTTTCCTCCCTTTCCGATAATTGCCTCCTTTGTAACCTTTTGGCCGAGTCATGAGATGACCACCACTGTTGTTATCGTTCTGCAAGGCCATCTCAGCATAAGACAACCTACTCCCACCATGAGAGTTCATGTTGTCGTGTCGTTTCCCCGCTCTGCCCAAATGACCCCGATCCATTCCTTCGCTTAACTCCAAATCTAATGACCTTTTCACTGGTAAGCGTCGCGGTCCGTCCTGGATCAATCCTTGTGTATGAATACTCTGACCAGCACTCACCATGACCACGTGATCACCCTGAGACCGAGTCACATTCACATCCGGACACACAGAAAAATCATGAGTAAGGCGCTTACAAAGCTTACAAAACCCAGAGAGCTTGTCATATTTGAGATTAACAGTAATCTCTTCACCATGCTCAAATGGTACTACAGTTTCAAAAACCAGTGGCTTAAAGCCATCCAGAGTCACCAACACACTTCCAGTTGCTTCATCATAGTCTTTAACCACACCTACCACTTTACCAACAGCCCGTATAGTCTCTTCATCCCAAAGATGCATTGGGATATCATCCACCGTAATCCAGAAAGTGATGGCCGAAGGATATGAAGGCAATACCACCGGCTCCCACCTAACAATGGAAACCATCCATCCATCAAAATGGTATGGTCCATTACGCAATACATCCAGAAGATCCCTTTCATTCAAAAATGTGAATTGAAACTTCCCATTACCCAACTCACCTCCCTCTACCTTTCCTTTTAATTTCCAAATTTTTGGAAGATTGGCCATAAGGTTCTCCATCCTCTGCTGTTCCGGGTTCATAAGCCTTCCAATAAGAGTGACCGAAAATTGTTTCACCCTCTTTGCAATTGCACTTGTGGAGAGTCGTACCGACTCCGTGCGCAACACCGATTTTCCAGAGGCAGCACCCAGTTGAGCCATTAGATCTAAACCCAATTTGACCTGTGTGTAGCGAGAGCCAGCAGGATACAGAGACCCTTGAGAGCAACTAATGATCTGACTAGCAGAGAGGGACTCGTAACTGTGCCTTACACCAAAATTCAAAAGACAGACCTTGATATCGAGATGCTTGAACCTGTGTTCTACCCTGACATATATATTACGCCTCACCTCCGCAGCAGTAAAGAAAAAGAATCGGCACCAATAAAGGAAGATCCTCAATCCAATATCAGAAATGATTTGATCCGATACAGCCCGGATCCTCGCCAAAACAACTCGGCGGCCAAATCCCAAATCAACAGATCCACTTTCCTTAGCTTGAATCCGCAATATACGATTTAACACCTTAAGATTCAGCCTATCTGATTGTCGATACGATGACTTACTCAAACTATCAATCCAGACTATATTGTGATAGAGCCCTGACCCTTCTATCCACCAGCTCCCTGAATCTCCAACCCCTTCCAAGAGCAAAATCAAGCCAGCTACCGTAAATCTCCATCTTTCCTTTCCCAGAATGTCATCTCCGATCCGATTCCTAAAACCATAGCACTCGAAGACCCAGAAGATCTGTAACCCCCGATCTACACCACAAAGACCTTTCACTCCCGTCGACCATTGTTCCTCCGCCGATAACACCATAAACCGTCGTCGCCGTGTGAAAACAGATCAGAGAATGGCGGAGAAATCGCCTTTCGCCATTCGGAGAAAAAAAATCGCCTTTTTGTCAAAATAAAATCTCTGACAATCATTTAGAAACAATAATTTTATTGTCCCATAAGTTTCTACTTCTGCTCATATTTTTTGGATTAATTTAGAAAAATAATAAACATATTCAAAAACTTCAGTAAGATGCTAATATAAAGGTTTAATTTTACACCTTCTAAAAGAAAACTTAAAACATAATTACGTGTCGTAAAAGAAATAATATAAGACACAAAAAATAATGATAAAAATTATTTCTTTTATACAAACGATTTGTGCATATTATATAAAGGAGTTTTAGAAACTTCAAATAAATTTCAAATCTTTTCAAATAAAAAAATACAATGCCCACATTTTTATCAATATTTTACCTTGATTTGTCAAATAATATATACAAATTATCATAGGTTGTATTGTTAACATAAAATAAAGATCAACTAAAATAACTCTATTTTAAAAAAAATATTAACTACAATTGAAGAAAACATTTTGTTAGAAAACTAATAGCAAATTTGTGTTAGTAAAAAATCGCGTATCACAATCGGTCCTCTAGTACTAATCTAACTATATAAAAGGTCTTATTTCTGGCCATACATGATGCACACGTCAGTTCCTAACAAATGCCCCTTCCTTTCTGCCACGTCAGACTCAAACGCTCTGTTGTTTGCTCAACAAACGTCATGCCGTTTTGAAAGGTCGCTATCATCATACACTACAAAACGCCAACTATTCTTCTCCCTTCTCCTTTACAAACTAACCCTAATCTGTTTCACCGACTCCTTCAGCCTTCTTCATTTCCCCACTCTCCCCAGTCCTCCTATTTAACTCCTTCTCTTTATTATTGCATTTGATTCGACATCTATTGATCACCTCCCCATCTCTTCTTTCATCATTGGCGTTATGAGCACGCCAACCTATATATATCAGACCCTTCTCCACCCACGATTCAGTCCAGGTGCGTCGTTCTTCATCGAAGAATCGAAGAATAAATCTTCAGGTTAATCAAACGTTGATTCAATCAAAACATCCACCACGAATCTCTTTCATTCAGGTTTCTCTTTCTCTTTTCTCCTTAATCCTTTCGAGGTTTATGTCATTAGGGTTTTTCTTCTAAATGTAATTGTGGGTTTCGTCTTTTAGTTCCATTGTGGGAAGCTACCACACCATCACCCCGACGACTTACGAGATTTTAGGAAAAAACCCCTACCAATTTTGTGACGAAGAGAGGTGGATGCACGCTTTCATCTGGCTTATCAGAAGCTTCGTCTTCTCAAGAGTAACAGTTTCGTGTGCATTCAAGATTGGGAAATTTTTGAGCTTTATAGTTTATGATTGATGGTTTTTGAAGTTGGTTATGTGAAAGCAGTTTTAAAATATGTATTGCTTTATGAAGAGTTGTTATAATTTGTTTGAAAATTGTTGAAAGGGTTCATATGGCTGACATGTGCTCGATGATGTGTTTTATACACAAATTCGAGGGATGCAACGAAGTAACACTTCTTAACTAAAAACTATTGTAATCGTAATTATTTAGTAGTTAACTAAAAAAGAAGTAATCACAAGACCCTACATTGTGAGATATTATCCTTTACAATATGTTTTAGTTTTATATGCTCTAACCGTCTCCAAATATTTCACAATTTTTACAAGTGTAACACGATAGTTCATGTCTAGAAAACTCTGAGAGGTTTATGAGATTTTTCTTCGTTTTGTTCCAATTGGTAAAATAAAATCACCAAGACCTCTATTTTTGGTTTTCTCCGACATTGATCTTCTCTTGAACCTCTGCTATGATAGGTTTTAAAGCTCATGGAGCAGGTTAAAGCTACATTCTTAAAGCATTTTTCAAATGCTAGATCATTCTCCATGTCTATGAAGGAGCGATTTATATGAACCAAGGAAGGATGTATCTGGTCGAGGCTTTGGATATAAAATAAAAGATAGCTATGTGTAAATTAGTAAACATTAATTACTAATCCATGTAACTGGGGGTAAAGCTGTAAACGTTAGTTACAGCTTAACCTCTAACCAATGTTTTTTATGATAATTTTCTTCTCTTATTAACGCAGTTCATGTCTCAGGCTTACGCATTCAAGCCTCCGAAGAATCAACTTGAGAAGACAACAACACAAGCTCATCCATGTAAAGTGCAAAGTGGCTTGGATTCTACAATATCCGATGTTCCATTTGATGATGTTCAACTCACACTCCCAAGTTACTCTTACCAATCACATGTTTCTGAAAGACCTGCAATCTCTGCACACACACACACACTCACTTATAGTTTCATATTTCCATTGTGATTTAAGTTTGGTTTTATGGATAACAAGTTGTTTGGATTCAAGTCCCTCAGTCAATGAGATGAACAATTGATCAGGATAACTTCCATGGTTTACACGCCGCTCGCCAAGCTCTTCTCCATGTGGTTCCACTGTAAATATTACTTATTTTGTTGTTTGTTTAGGTTTGTCCTCTACATTGCAGATTAAATTAACTTTGATTCATTTTGGTTTTTCTTAGATATGTGCGTTGCAACTATTCAGACTTAGCTCCTCAATGTGCGAATCCGAATGAACAAGCTATTTTCCATCCAGAATCTTACTATATGATTGTCATCCAGGAGGAACCAGCATATCCGCGCAGATTCGACCATTCTTCACAGAGCTTCTAAAAGCATCTCTTGATATCTTAACGTCTTGCTGCTAAAATTAATTGGCCCAGTTGCATTCAGTCACCACTAGACGCAAAGGACTAGTTGAGAAGCATTTATTCCCTTTTGGATGAATCATATACAAATCCAAGCTAAGAAGTTATACAACCAAGCCTTAGAGAAACCAGTTCGGTGATACCACTGCTCAAAAAACAGAAATTCATCACTTGTACAACTACAACATTTACTGCATATATCAGATAATACGCCAAAAGGGAAAGACAACAAAAACTACAATCTTAATTCTTAAATCTTAATTGTGTCTATGGAACTAAGCATGATAATATCATGATAGTTTATGTACAATCGCTTTGTAAATCCATGAAATGTTGCTGCTGTTCATACATCATCTTCTTCTTCTTCCACTGAATAGATCAGCTTCACTTTGTTAGTATTCTAGACCAAGAGTTCCAAGTTATTAACAAAAACTGAGAAACCTATATCTCTTCAAGCCGAAGCCTCCTTTGAAGTCTTTCTCATTAATTTTGATGGATTAGGGAAGGTTATATAAGACACATACATTACTGTAGTATCTATATAGACATTACATATATGTAATAAACGTGCGATGGATGTTATTGTTTGATGTGTTCAGGTTGTTATGAAATGAGACACTATCTTTGTTGGACAATATATATTCACTGGTCGAGACAACATCAATTTGGCTTTAGGTACTAAAAAGCTTACATATGGAACTACACGCCGTTTTTTATATCGATCTACCACTAGAAAAGGTTTGATGTTGACTACTAAAATCAAAATCTTGCTCTTTTATCTGATTGTTGGATGTCCTATAAGTGACATGCCTTTTACTAGAGAGGTGACCCTAAAACTACATGTGTTTTTTTCAGAGGTCTGCTCTGTACAAGTGTAACATGGACGAACATATAATGTTTAGAATTGATAAAATCACAAATATCGGTAGAATTGCATCACTCTTATATCATAGTAGCAAATAGACATTTGTTTACAAAAAAATAAGTTATTTTTTATTTATTAAAATAGCAAAAAAATTTATGAAGCTGAAAAATATAATCTTATTGTCATATAGTAACTTACTAGAAACTAAAGCTTCTTTAAACTTTTAATTGGGTATTTCAAAAATCTTATACTAAAAATACTATAGGCGTAAAAGTGTGACCTAAAATCTATACAAAAACTAAACCACAATATCTGGTAATTTTCATAAACAAACTAAATACTGTTAATCAAATATTATTTTAAAAATACCAAAATAAATCTTTTTATAATTAAATTACTATATTTATTTTCAAATCCGCTGAAATAGTTTAAAAAAATTATATTAAAACAATCATCGCACAATGCGAGGTAAATTTGACATCTTCCCTCAATTCGTCATGTAACAAGACATTAAAACGTTGTTGCACACACTGCAATTAAAAAGTTTTATCCACTTAAAATTTACTTCGAAATAAGTATTCGAGTTATATGGTGTACAAATATGCCTACCAAAACCAAACAATCCGATATTTTTCATTGATAAATTAAAAAAAAAAGAAAATTATAATTATATAATAATTGGTGTGAATGTGTATGGTACTATATTATAAACCATAATATTCTTTTTCGAAGTTTTTTGAAATTTTACAAAATTGACAATGTATTAGTGGTTAATATACAATGAAATTATAAATGATTGTATGTATCCTACGATTTCCAAACATGTAAAAAAAAGACTAAAATGTGCGTATAACAAATGAATATCTTAATGTACATAGGAAATTAATCACTCAACTTGTGTTCATATCTACAACTGGGTTACGAGATATTACATAAATAAACACCATTACACAACCCCATGATTCAAGACAACACATTGAAGAACCGTGTAAGCAAAACGATCCACCAAAAATGACACCAACATAAACTATAAACGATCCACCAAAAATATATATTTCAATTCACATGAAGGTAAATACGTCTACCAAAAAAAATCATTACAATAACAACAATATAAACAAAATCTATAGGACGCAGTCCGCGCGTAGCGCGAAAAAATCTCTTAGTACTAACTAAAAGGAGATATCTTTGTTCTCTCATCCCGCCACGTCAACCTCTAGAAGAAAGCCTCTCCCCTAGCCAGGTGAGTTCCGTGACCTGCTTCACATCACTTTCTAGCCAACAACAATACACAACGCATCTCACCATTCCTATTCCTAATTGGGCCCTTTTCTGTCTAAAAGCCCAACATTCTCCCATCCTATTTTTTCTGTAGATCCTACAAAAGTACCCAAACACAACAAACCCTTACGAGCCCACTAATGTCAACGATTTAAAATGAATAACCCCACCACATCGTCAGACTTCGTCTTCCCCTCGCTTCCGTCATGGCCGTTCCCAAATCTTCCAGCCACAACTACCTTCGACTAATTATCACCCTTCTGTCTCCCTCATGGTCGTTTTTCACACCCACACCTTTGACAACTTTGAAAACCAAAGTTACTCAACGCAATTATTAACCCAAGACGCTTCATATGTCTTTTCCCTTACTTGTGCTACTACACCACCATCCTATTAAGCCAGCGCAGCTCCCTGTCTCAAACCATCCTAAATCCCACATCAAATTATTAAAGCTACCACGACATCTTGACCTTGACAAACCCTCCTACTCCCATGACTTTGAATAAACTCGGGGACTCCAACGGCCAACCAATTCTTGTACATCGTGGTCCAGTTAATCCACTCCTGGGAAGCTCAAAATTTCAAAGAAGGCAACCTATTTATCGAACTTCAACTTCTTCTCATCGGTTAAGAGGTATTAAACTAATTGAAATCCACTTATCTGCTTATTGCTTACGTTAATTAATCATAAATCATGGTTTCCTATGTTAATTTTGTTTGGAAGGAACACATGCTCCAGAAAAGAAATGTATAAAATTTAGTTTTGTATTTTCCAACTATCTAGAAAAATGTTGTGGTTACACATGAATTTAACTGCTGGAATATGTTATAGACAGTCATCACGATTATTCTTTTTAAAAGAAATTGATAAGATGTGTTTCAGGACAAAAGATCTTACACCTCTTTCATAAGACATACAAAATTCCTATTTGAAAATTGTATCATTAATAAATTCCATGTAAAACAAGGTAAACATTTATGATCTTTAAAATATAAAGGTGGCTAAATTCTTTGATATATATTAGCATGTAAACTTATTTGGACTTTGCTCTTTTGTCATGGTTAATTGTAAGTTAATACTCAGATGTGAATTTGATGTCATATATATATATATATATATATATATTCACACACTTACAACCAAATATACTTACAAAGACTCACTGCAATGGGACATGATCAACTATGTTCTTGAGGTTTAGCAAATCTTCAGGACATATAGATTCGATTGCTTAACAGTGTCACCAAAAGTTGGATAAATGCTTTTATTTAGAAGGATTTGGTCTACCAATTAAGTTTTGAATTCTGCTTTCATTCTTTTTTTTTTGGATTACGAACTCCTTCACTGCTTACTCTTTCAATGTTCTTCTCTTTCTTTGATCCGGGTAAAAAATAACCGATTATACAATTCACTTTAAGCTCGACATCCGCCTCTAGGGGGTTCTTTGACAGTGACATAGTGGAAGCAAAATAATTTATGACCTGGTAAACCCTTCCTCTAAGCAAATTAACCACCTAAAATTCCACTTACCCATTTATAGTTGAATCATATCTTGGTTCATAAAATGACTCTGTTGGCTGTATTATTCTTCTGAAATATATCGAGATGCAAGGTAACCTACAACTACAAAATTCAGAAATAAATAAGGTTTCTCTTTTGTTATGACAAAGTGAATGTAATATTTGATTAATTGCATATGTAGATTAGAATTGTATATCTATTCAACTAACGCACATATCTTACAGGATGAAGAAGGGAAGAGTATACCTGATCAGAAGTTGATTCCCCATTGCCAACTCACCACCATTTTTCTTGGTTTCACACTTTGATCTTTTCAGAGATTCAACCTTCATGATAAAAAAAGTCAAAGAAAAACTTAAATGCAGATGCTTCTGAAGAATGAAGAATATTGATAGTAGCTTAACTATACATTTTTTTGTTTATAGTAGCTTAAATTTATAGTAAAATATTAAATGAAGTTATAATTACATGTTTTTCTCTTTGTTTGGGAGTTTTCAAACCGGTTCGAAACGAACGAGTTCTACGGAATGACGAGAAAGTTGACGTTTTATTGATAATCGATTTCTCATTACAACCAACTCAAAACAAAGCAATCTAACGACCAACCAAGACCTTTTCTACCACTAGAAAAGGCTATGAGGCGAGCTTTAGTCGGGCATAGGCGTTGGCTTTAGATGGGTAATTGTCAAGAGCTTGATTGTAAGTTTCAGGAGGTTGTTAGAGAGTCTTTATTAGGTTTCTTTAGCCAATTGTTTTGTCTCTCTTACTATCGTGAATCTTCTTTATTTATAAGAGAACCTACAACCCTAGTTCTCGTAGGATTAAGAAGTTGTTAAATCCCTCTTCCCATAGGATTCGAAGATTCAAAAGTTATCCAATTCGACATCCCATTAGATTCGGGAGTATCCTCAACTATCCAATATTTTTCGGATTTCTTCGTATCTTGAAACCGACTTCCCTTTGTAATAAAACTTTTAAATAGCAACTAACAGCTTGAGTCGATTTCTAAGTATTATAGGACAATTGTTGACATCTTTTAGACTCTACTCTAGTTGCATTTAGCAACTATCCACATCTCGTCAGCAATTGTCCATGCCTTGTTGGAAATCTTAAACATCCTTTAATAGTTGTCGAAAGCTGATTGGTTGGTGATTTTATTTCACCCAACAATTTTCCCCCCACTTACCATTTTTTTATCTAGAATTTGGAAAGTAGATTATATCATCATCCAATTTAGCCTTTGGTGCTCTTATTCACTTGATTTAAATAAAGCTTACTAAAAACAATGGTAGACAAAACTTACTTCGTATGCATGTATGTATGTAACCAGAGGTTGCCTTTGACTACCTCTATTAGGACTTTTCGCCATAACGCCAGGTTCAAATAGGCAAGATACATGGTAGGTCCTTTCACAAGCAAAAACAAGTTACTTTAAATAGTTGATTGTATGAGGGGTCCCATGAAAAGGCAATATATTTTTTTTTAGGATGTTGGGAAGTTGCGTGAGCATGCCACATGTCATAGTAGTCCCATTCCCCACTTTAATGAGGAATCAACATGACCTCACACTTATTTACCAACTTTGTTGTTTTGTGGTGATTTTGGACCTTTGCTATTATTAGTTATCACGAAGCCCAACCAATTTATGACCTTAAAACTTATGTATTATATTGTAGATCTATGTTTTTGAGATACACTTAGCGGCTTGACATGTTCATCCACTATAAGTACGTCGGTGAGCTACCTTCTTCGTGATTTTTTTATTGTAGTAATCTGTTAAATCTTTTAACTTTCTTCATTTTCTTCCTTTATTTTTTGTCGTCGACAACAATCATTTACAATCCAATTTTTTTTCATTTTTATAATGATGTCGCTCAATTTTGAGAATGTTCTTTCTCCCTTTTTTTGACATTTTGTCACTGTAGCTATCAAAAAGATACCGAATCCACTTAATCCTTTTTGTTAATTACCCAACTCGACAAATACTTAATCTGTTAGTTGGAAACACCTCCTGCAAATACTTGATTTTTTTAGGTGGACTTTGCTAGAGTTGGTTATGTATTGTTTGACATTCGGTGAGTATCTAAAGACCGAAATTTTTTTTCTGTGGGAACTTGTTACCTGATGGACCACTCATCTAGTGGTTCAAGTGTTGTGTAGATGCTTGTAAGTTCAAAAATGATTGAGTCTGGTAGTTGTTGCGAATTGAGTAGTGACTCTCCGATCTTTATGTATGAGTTGCCGCTTGTCAAAAGTAGGATAGAACTCTGTCCCTACTCCTATTACATTTTCGATGACGTCATGATAGTTGATGAATACGACTCGTCACTCCCTCTGGCCTCTTACCCTACATCCAATAGAAGTTGAGCTTTGACTATTAAAGAAAATGACATCCTCAAACTTAGAACAACTTACAATCTTCCTTCTTCAATCGTTTTAAGAGCTCTGTTGGTGCCAAAAACAGTCATCTCAAAATTAACGTCCAAGATCGCATCTTTAATCAAACTTACTCGGAAAAACGACCAACGTCTGGACTCGTCGTCGTCTAGACTTAGCAATGACTAGACTTAACGTCGTCTAGACTTATCGTCATCCAGACTTACCGTCGTCTAGACGATCTTTCAAAGAAGTCTATCCGTCCGCGAAAAACTAGAGCATCCGAGTGCTAGAGCTAGCATCAATGGCTTTCAGATAAACTCTCACAAGGCCACATGATAAAACTTCTGGGGCGATACGAAACAACAGAAAGCATCGGAGAACCGCGTCGCTTCGAAGAAATGTCTAAACGCCGATGGACGCCAAACCTACGAACGAGTCTTGGAACCGATTAACGACTGAACTAGAGGCCCATATAGACATTGATTGAAACCAAGACCGGAGGTACGTCTTGGCGCCAATTGGCGCCAAAAAAAAGAGCTTGTCTTGACGCCAATTGGCGCCAAGACCAGGGTTCGGTCTTGGCGCCAGATGGCGCTAGGACGCGGACAACGTTCAGCCGTTATCCGTTGGCTGAACCACGTCCTTTCCGATCATCATTTCCTTTGAATCGTCTCTCGTTTCGTTTCGATTGGAGTTTCCGTCAAAGCGTCATGGCGATAATCGTAAGGATTCGTACTTTTCGTGGACTTCCTATCGATCGTGTAAAACGACGACGATTAACTTAAACACCGAAGAGTCTAAACTATACGATTAGTCTTATCGTTCCACAAAACTATACTATTACCGCTTGGTCTTACGAGAAACGGTTTCTCCGAAAGGAATCGTAAAAATCACTTAGCCGCGAAATGGCCCGAAAGGGCCCAAATCGCGATAATAGTCCACCTACGATTTCAGGCGAGAATCGGCCCATTTACGATGACGGTTTGCCAGAGTTTCGCAAAAATGTTAAGTTTCGAGAAGATAAGGAAGGATCTCGAAAAGGATATATGCGAATCGGG